>RJWJ010020749.1:0-28709 GCA_004363605.1 Indri indri | reverse complement strand
CCTGCACCCGAATGTTTATAGCAGCGCAATTCACAATTGCAAAGGTGTGGAAACAGCCCAAGTGTCCATCAATACATGAGTGGATCAGTAAAATGTGGTATATGTATACCATGGAGTACTATTCAGCTTTAAGAAACAATGGTGATATAGCACCTCTTGTATACTCCTGGATAGGGTTGGAACGCATTCTACTAAGCGAGGTATCCCAAGAATGGAAAAACAAGCACCACATGTACTCACCATCAAATTGGTAGTAACTGAACAACACATAAATGTACATATAAGAATAACATCTATTGGATGTCGGGTAGGGAGGGAGGGGGAAGGGGGAGGGGCGAGGGGGAGGAGGGGACGGATATATGCATACACAAAGGGTGCAATGCGCACCCTCCGAGCGATGGACACGCTTGGGACTGGGACTTGGGGGGAAGGGGGGGCAAGGGCAACATACGTAACCTGAACATCTTTACCCCTATAATAACAAACAATTAAAAAAAAAAGAAAAAAATATATTTTTTGCATCAAGACTAAAAGTCCAATTCACAAGGAAAGAAAGAAAAACAGGTAAATGTCAGACTTCTTGCAATGAAGATTTTATATCAGAAGACAATAGAGCAATACATCTAAAATACTCAAGAAATGCAAACATGACCCAAGAGTGTCATATTCAGCTGAGCGAACCCACAACTATAATAGCTACATAGAAACAGGTATAAATATGCATAAAGTTCCTTTTCTTTTTAGCTCTTTCTAAGGAATCTAGAGAATGCGATATAGACAACAAAGGAGTCAGGAGAAACTTTGGCATAAAGGCTGATGTTGAGTATTGAATATATTTAATTTATATTTAATTTTAGAACTAAAGCTCAATGATGGTGATAAAAGAGACAGAATTATACACACACACACACACACACACACACACACATATATATATATATATGAAGAATTTCTACAAATCAGTAAGCAGAAGAGAGATAACCCATAAAAAATTATCAAAATTCTGGAAAACCCATCATAAAAGAAGACATCCCAATAGATAATAAACAGAGAAAGATGACAAACTTCATTAGTCTTCAGAGAATTACTAATTAAAAAAATGATTTAATATCATTTCACATACAGCAGAGTGGCTAAAATAAAAAAAGAGACAAGTTCAAGTATTAGCAGAAAGAATATTTAAAGAAACAATGGGTGAAAACTGCCCCAATTTTGTGAGAAACATGAACCTACACATCCAAGAAGCTAAATTAACTCAAAGTAGAATAAATTAAATGGGATCCACAACAAAGCATTGTAGCGAAACTATCTTATGGACTGAATTCTGAATTGCACCCTCTCTGAAGTTATATGTTAAAGTCCTAACACTCAGGATCTCAAAATGTGACTATATTTCGAAACAGGGTCTTTAAAGCAGTACTTAGGTTAAAATGAGGCCATCGGGTGTACCGTAACTCAGTCTGACTAGTGACCTTATAAAAACAGAAGTATAGGATTCATGAGAGACGTCAGGGATGTGTGGGCAAAGAGGAAAAGCCATGTGAGAACACAGAGAGAAGGTGGCCATCTGCAAGCCAGGCAGAGAGGTCCCAGCAGAGACCAGACATGTCAGCATCCTGATCTTAGACGTCTAGCCCCCAGACTGTGAGAAACTAAATCTCTGTTGTTTAAGCCACTCAGTGGTATTTTGTTATGGCAGCTCTAGCACGTAAATACATCGTCAAAGGCCAAATACCAAGAAAAAAGTCTTACAAACATAAAAAGAGAAGCAACTAGTCACATACAAGTGATCATCAAAAGATTAACAGCTGATTTCTCAGTAGAAACCAAGGAGGCCAGATAACAGCGGGAAGACATCTTCAAACTGCAGGAAAAAAAAAAAAACCTGTCAAATGATAATTCTATGCCCAAAAAAACTATTCTTCAAAATAGAATAAGAAATTAAGTTATACCAGGTTAAAAAACCTGAGAATTTATGACTCGCAGAAGTGCCCTACAAGAAATGGCAAAGATAATCTTTCAGGCTGAAATGGAAGAACCCTAGACAGTAACTTGAATTTACATGAAGAAATAAAAAGGATCAGGAAAGTTAACTACATAGGTAAATATAAAATACTGCATTACTAACCTTCATTTGTAACACTTTTCTACTCCCATACAATTTAAAAACAATGCCATAAAGTAATAATGTATGAGATTATATGAGATTATAATGCATAAAGATGTAATTTGTACAACAATGAAAGCACAAAAGAGGAGGGAGGAAATTGAGCTATATTTAGATACAAATAAAATGAAATTATTTTTAATCTGAACTAGATCGTTTTATGGTAAGAGATTAGTTGTCCCCAGCTAAACAACAACAAAAAATAACACAAAACAATATAATAAAAGAAACAAGAGAATTTAAATGGTAGACTGGCAAACAACTATTAGTCATAAAAGAAAGAAAAGAATAGAGGAGTAGAAGGACCCAAAAAAAAATGCCTGCCAGAAAACAAATCAAAAAATGCCAGATGTATTATTAAATATGAGATGCTGAAGTCCTATTTCAAACCAAAAATTTATTATATCTCAAACAAGAAGCAGTACAATTAATCAAAGTATGCTCCTAAACTATTGACACTGTTTTGCCATCTTAACAGTAGCTTGTTTACGCCAGCAGCAAAAAAACCTGGATAGCGAGTGGCGATGAAATCCTGAAAGGAGTTTTCCACAGCTTGTTTAGAATTGAATATTTTTCCTTGCAAGAAGTGGTCCAAAGCGTGGAAGAAGTGGCAGTCAGTTGGTGCAAGGTCTGGTGAATACAGTGGATGACAGAGAGTTTCCAAGTCTGGCCTCTGTAGTTTGAGCAGCGTTGTTTGTGCAATATGTGGTCAACTGTTGTCTTTTGCAAGAGGATTGGCCTGTGTCTGTTGACCAGTCTCGGCTGCTTCATCACAAGCATCCTCATCATTTCATCCAAATGGTTTCAGTAGACATCCACTGTAATTGATTGACCAGGTTTCATGAAACTGTAGTGGATAATACCAATGCAGGACCACCAAACGGACACCATTGGCTTTTTTGGATGAGTATTCAGTTTTGTACTGTATTTCAGCACGTCATCTTATCCAACCATTGTGTTGAACACTAGCAATTGTCAAAAAGAATCCATTTTTCATCACACATAACAATATTGTGTAGACATAGTTTGCTTTTATGTTGTGACAGCAAAGAAAGGCAAGCTTTGAGATGATTTATCTTTTGATGCTTGTTTAATTCATGCAGTACCCATCTATCCAGCTTCTTTGCTTCTTTGCCTTGCCAAATTTTTTCAAATGGTCCAATAGTGTTGGAATAGTAACGTCAACCTTGCTGCTAATTCGCACGTAGGTTGAGGTAGATTCACTTCCACTACAACTTCCAGCTCATCATTATCCACCTGGGTCTCAGGTCACTCACATGGTTCATTTTCAAGATTAAAATCAACAGAACAGAACTTCTCAAACCATTGACATACTGTGTGTTCATTAGCCTTATCCATTCCCAAAACTTCATTTTGAGCTGTCTCTGTGGCTTTGGTTCCACAATGGAACCCATATTTGAAAATAACAAATTTTTGACATACCCATGATTTCACAAAACTTGCTCTAAAAAATTTGAAAGATAATTGTGAGCCAAACTGTGCATTTGAAATAATGAGGATGTATTAAATAGTTTTACAATAAACATCAAACAAGAAGTGTCAAAGTGAAATGTCAGAGATAACAACTGTCAAACTTAGTACTTAAGTAAATCGGACATTTCATATTTAATAACCTGATAGTCTACCTTCTGAGTAATTACTTTAAATGTAAATGAACTAAAACCTACAATCAAAAGCTGAGGTTTTCATCATGGATAAAAATTGATCCAACTCTTTATTTATTATAAGAGACAGATTATGGATTCAAAAACACAAATAGGTTGAATGTAAACATATGGAAAATTATATGCTATGATTTGACTGTGTGTCCTCCAAAATTCAGGTGTAAAAACTTGATAGTTAATATGGCGGTATTAATGGGTATTAAGGCCATAAGGGTTCCTCTCTAGTAAATGGGATTAAAGGCCTTATGAAAGAGGCTTCACATGGCATTTGACTCTCTTACACTTCTACCTTCTGCCACATCTTGGACTTCCTAGCCTCCAGAACTGTGAGAAAATAAATTTTGGTTCTTTGTAAGTTGCCCAGTATTATGCTTTTGCTATAGTATCACAAATGGAGTAAAACAAAAATTGGTACCAAGAAGTGCTAATAACAAATACCTAAAAATGTGAAAGTTGCTTTGGAACTGGGTAATGAGCAAAGGCTGGAACGGTTTTGAAGTGAATGCGAGAAAAAGCCTGTATTTCCATGAATGGAGCATTAAGAATGCTTCTGGTGAAGGGTCAGAAGAGGAGAGCTGTAGAGAGAGCCTCAGTCTTCTTAGAAATTACCTAAGTAGTCGTGAACAGGATGTTGGTAAAAATGTGGACAGTGAAGACCATTCTGATGAGGTCTCAGACAGAAATGAGGAGCAAGGCTTTGGAAACTGGAGGAAAGGCCGTCTTTGTTACAAAGTGTCAAAGAACATGGCTGAACTATGTCCATGTCCTAGGACTTTTTGGAAATCAGAATTTAAGAGTGATGAACTAGGATATTTGGTGGAACAAATCTCTAAGCAGCAAAATGTTGAAGAAGTTGCACGGTTTCTCTTAGATACATATAGCAAAATGCAACTTAAAGATGGGGTTTATAATCAAAATGAAAGCAGAACACAAAGATTTAGAAAATTCTCAGCTTGGCTATATATTAATAAAAAATAAAAAAGTGTATTTAGGGGAGAAAACCAAGCATGTGTCCAAGAGACTGTTTGATAGGGAGATTACTCTGGGTAGAAGGGGGCCAGGAACTACTTAAAGGCAATAGGAGAATTACCCCAAAGGGGGGTCTTTAAGGCTGCCATGACCATCACAGGGCCAAAGTGCTGGGGCCACCTTGAGGACAAAAATGTTTCCCAAGATACCTGTAGGACCTTGGGCTTGCTGCCAAGGGCTGCCTCAAATCTCTGATCCTTGCATTCCTGCACAGTGCATTCCAGCTGTGGCTCAGGCCACCCACCACTCCAGTGAGGATAAATGGTGAGTCTTGGCAGTGTCCATAGAGTGCTACTTCTATAAGTGTGTAGAGTGCAAGAGCTGTGGAAGCAGGATTCCTCCACTTAGATTTCAAAGGATGCCTCAGAGAACTTCAGGGCCCAGGAAGAGCCCTGTCACAGTGATGGAACTGCTACAGAGATTCTCTACTAGAACAACACTCAGTGGAGCTGGGAGAAAGGCCATCACCAAGACTCCAGATTTGTGGAGCCACAAGATGTAACGCCAGCCTGGGAGAGCTGCCATGTGCACTGTGCTCAGCAAAGCCATGGAGATGGGGTCCCCTGGAGCTGTGGGGACCCAACCCTCCCATTGGTGTGTCTGGAAGGTAGGATATGGAGTCAGAGAGGATTATTCTTAAGTCTTAAGATTAATGTTGTTTGCCCTGTTGCATTTTGGACTTTCTTGGGATCTGTTACCACTTTATTCTTGCCTATTCTCCCTTTTGGAATAGAAATGTCTGTTCTGTGCCTGTGCTATCATTGTAATTTGGAAGAATGTAATTTGTTTTATTTCACAGTTGGAGAGAAATTTGCCTCAGGGTGAAACACAGCTTTGAATATCACCCATATTAGATTTAGAGGATATCTAGATGAAACTCTGGACCTTAAACTTTTGAGTTGGTGCTGGAATGTGTTAAGACTTTGAGGGTTATTGGGATAAAATTAATGTATTTTGTATGAATTTTGGGGGGCCAGTGGCAGAATGTTATGATTTGAATATGTCCCCTCCAAAATTCAGGTGTTGAAACTTAATGGTTAATGTCATAGCTTTAAGGGATGGGGCCTTTAAGAGGTGATTAGGCTATGAGGGTCCCTGCCTAGTGAATGAGATTACAGGCTTTATAAAAAAGGCTTCACACAGCATTTGGCTGCCTTGTTCTTCCACCTTCTGCCATGTGAGGACACAGCAAGAAGGCCCTCACAAGACACAAATGCTGGCATCTCAGTCTTGGACTTCTCAGGCTCCAGAACTGTAAGAAAATACATTTCTGTTTTTTTTTATAAATTACCTAGTCTCATGTATTTTGTTATAGTAGCACAAGTGGACTAAGACAGCATTCAAACAGTAACCAAAAGAGAGTTGAAGTAGACAAATTAATACCAGACATAATAGACCTTAAGCTAAGAATTGTTACTAAAAAGAATACTTTATAATAATAAAAGGGTCAACATATCAAGAAGACATAAAAATTATGACTATATATGACTCCAACAACTGAGCTCAAAATTATATTAAGCAAAACCCAAAAGATTTAAGGAAGAAATACAATTCTATAATAATTCATTGTATGTATTATTCAATAATACATTTTTAATAATGGGTAGAACAACTAGACAAAAATAAATAAGAAAGGAAAAGACTTGAACAATATGACAAATAAACTAGACTTAATATACATTGATAGAATAGTCCACCTGAAAACAGCAGAATACTCATATTTCTTAAGTGCACTTGGAACATTCTCCAAGGCAGACAATATATAACACCGTAAAATAAGCCTCAGCAAATTTTAAAAGCATTTAAATCATACAAAGAGTGTTCTTTGAACACAATGGGATTAAATTACATGTAAATAATAGAAAGCAACTTGGGAAATTCACAGAAATGTGGGAAAATGTGAAAATTAAGCATCACGCTCCTAAATAACTAATGGGTCAAACCAGATCTCACCAGTGAAATTAGAAAATACCATGATTTTAAATAAAAACAAAAAACACAACACACAAAAATTTGGGATATGCAGGTAAAGCAGTACTTAGAGGAAATACTATGAACAATTGTATGCAAACAATTTAGATTATTTTAATTAAATGGATGCATTCCTAGAAGTCACCAACTCCCAACTATGACTCAAGAAAAAAATTGAAATGCTTATAACAAGCAAATAGATTGAACTAATAATAAAAAACCCACTGAAAAGAAAACCCCAGGTGTAGACAGCTTCACTGGTGAATTCTACTGAACTTAAAATTTTTTTTCACAAAATTTTCCCAAAAATAGAACAGGAAGGAATATAATTTCCAATCTATTCTATGAGCCAGTATTGCCCTGATATCAAACTGAATGAAGATATTAAAAGAAAAGAAGCTATATACCAATGTTTCTTATAAATAAAAATGCAAAATCCTCAACAAAATAATACGAAATAGCAATATAAAATATATTTAAATATATATGTCAGCAGTATATATAAAAAAATTGCATGCCATGAGCAGGTAGAATTTAATCAGAAATTCAAGTTTGGTTTAACATACCAAAATCAATCAATGTAATATACCATATTCTAGAATAAAGAACAAAAAACACAAGATCATTTTAATAGTTACAGAAAAAACATTTGACAAATTCTTCACTCTTTCATGATAAAAAAACAAAGAAACAAACAGAAACTCAACAAATTAGGACTAGAATGGAATTTCTTCAGCCTATTAAAGAAAATCTACATTAAAACTTATATCTAGCATCATATTAATGGTGAGACAAAGAATGATTTCCCCTTAAGATCAGTAACAAGACAAGGCAGTCTGCTCTTACCACTTGTGTTCAATTTTGTATTAGAGGATCTAGTCAGGGTAATTAAGAAAGAAAATAAATAAATGATATTTAGATTGGAAAGGAAGGGGTAAAACTATTGCTATCACACACAGAAAGTTATTATACATTCACAAAACACTACCACTAATAAACAAGCTCAGCAAGGTTGCAGGATACAAGATCAATACTCAGAAATCAGTTGTATTCTACACATTAGAAGTAAACAATATGAACACAAGATTAAGAAAACAATTCCACTCAAAATAGCATCAAAAAGAATAAACATTTAGATATAAGCGTAACCAAAACCACAAGAGCTGTACACTCATAGTGTCAAGCACCACTGAAAGGGTGAAAGGTCTTAATAAATGGAAAGACATCCTATATTCATGGATGTAAAATTTAATATTGTTAACATGGAAATATTCCTGAAGTTGACCAAAAAATTCAATGTAACCCCAAAGTCTTTCTTTTTTAGCAAAAATTGACAAACTCATCTTAAAATTTATACAGAAATGCAAAGGAACCATAATGGTGATAACAATCTTGAAAAAAGATAAACAGATTTTGAAGACTCACACTCTCTGATTTGAAAACTGATAGCAAGTCTATAGCTTTCAAGGTCCTGTGGTACCAAATAGGATGGAAATAAAGATCTCTGGAATTGAATTACGAGTTCAGAAATAAATATTTATATTTGTGGTCCATTGATTTTTGACAAGAGTCTAACACATTTCAATGAGGGAAGTAACAGCCTTTTAAACAAACAGTACTGGGATAACTAGATATTCAAAAATGACATTGAACTTCAACTTCACACTGTATACAAAAATAAGCACAAAATTAATCACAAACCTAAAGGTAACAGCTAACATTGTACGACTCTTAGAATAACATGTAGAATTAAATCTTCATGTCCTTGGGTCTGGCACATTTTTTCCAGATAGAACACTAAAGCAAAGGCAAAAAAAAAAAAAAAAAAGAAAGAAAATTAGAAAAATGAGACTGCATCAGAATTCAGAACTTTTGTTCTTCAATGAATACCATCAAGAATTTGAAAAGATAACTAACAGACTAGGGGATAATATCTACATTTGGACTTAAATCCAGAATAAATGTGACTCTTATAATTCAATCACAATTAGTACTGATGGTCAGCAGCAAACTAAGAAATCTGTCATGCAAGAAGGTAAAACCATCCTCAGCGTGTAAGTCTCACGTCATGTGAAAGCCAAAGTTCTCTGATAAGGCCAGCAAAGGCTCAGATGATGGCACGAGAGGTGAGTCACGGGTGAGTTTACAGCGTATTCTGGTCCTTCTATTTGAGTTATCTCAGATGTATTAGTCTGGATTTTCCAGAGAAATAGAACTGATCTCTCTGTCTCTATCTCTGTCTCTGTCTCTGTCTCTCTCTCTTTCATAGAAAAAGAGAAAGAGAGTTACTATAAAGATTTGGCAATTGTGGATATTGCAAAGTCCGTGACCTGCAGTTGGTAAGCTGGAGACACAGTCCAAACCCAAACCCCTGAGAACCAGGAGAGATGATGGTGTAATTTCCAGTCTGAGCCCAAGTCTGAACATGGGAGAAGACTGATGTCACATATTGAAGACAGGCAGAGAGTAATTCTTTCTTACTCAGTCCTTTATTCTATTCACGCCTTCCGTGGATTGGGTAAGGCCTGCCCACAATGGGGAGGGCAACCTGCTTACTCAGTCTACCAGTTCAAATGCTAATGCCATCCAGAAACACCTTCGCAGACACAACCAGACATAAGATTTTACCAAATATCTGGGCACCCAACGGACTAGTCAAGTTGACATATAAAATTAATCATCATTAATTTGTCAATTTGGCACCCATATGTATATCCTTAAACCACACTTAATCTCCACATGAAGACAATAATAACAAGGTCGTAATTTCACCTAACATGACACAACTTCCTGTGTACAACCAGAAATGCACTAACCCCCTCCCCAGAAGAGAAGGTAAAGTCGTTGAGTGATGTTTACTTTTCTCTTTGATACCATGTAAATTAAACACTGCTGTGTAAAATTAATAAAAGTTAAATACTATGATGGGTTAATACATTCATGTTATATGCTAAGGAAATAAGAGAAGGAAGAAGACGATATTTATCATACGCACATTCATAACAAATTAAGGATGAATACACACGATAATTACAGTCTTCCTTCTTGTAACTAGTTATGTGTTTGTAGCTGGTCTTTGCAACTAATTTTTTCATGACCTGTTCCATATTCCCTTTGCTTAAGCATGCACCTCAGCTGTCATGGCTCTTTACCTGGTGGAGTGACTCAAAAATTCACTCATGAAGGATCTGGGCCATTAGGAGTCCTGCCTGGGTTGTTCTAGTCACCATTGACCTTAGTCACAGGCATGGTCATACTAAGAGATGCCTTGAGGGATCTCCTGTATTCCAGACAGGCGCTTCCTCACCTCCACTGTGGAGTGGCAGTCCCATTTCCCCTTGGTAGTCAGTATCAGTCACCCCAGTCAGCACAATAACTCCATTATTTTGCCTGTTAATTCAGAGGCATAAGGAGCCCAAAGTGGCCAGGTGTCAGTCTTAACTCCCAGATCAGTAGAATTATTGCTATGTCTTCTGGTGGTAACATCCCTCCCTTTGCAACTAAGACCTCTAGGCCAGCAGAGATAAGGTTGTGGGAACAGGAAGCAAAATGTTTGCTAATGGGTCACTAGAAGTAATAATGAGTGGTGCCACTCCTATTTCCATCCCCTGAATCCTGGCTGCTGCAGACATTACCAGATACTGGACACCAATTCAGAGCATGCAGAGCCGTCTGGAGAACCTTGCCCCACTCCTGAAATGAGTCCTTAGGAGATGACAGGGAAGCGAGACTGATTTGTATCCACAGAATAGGTTATTACGTCCACCTGATCATGAAAGTTCTCCTTTGCTGAGGCTACCCTTTGGTAAGTGCTCACATAGGACACAAATATCTCATTTCTAAACCTATTCAGAGAGGTCTACTCACGTGCCTGTTCCCCAAATTTCCTCATCACGAATTTTCCAAATATATTCCTTCCAAGTACCTGACCATCCAGTTAAACCATTGGCCGCAGCCAAGAATAGTTATAAAATTGCAAGCAAAGTGATCAACCACGTACACTGCTCGATGTTCTGCCCACTGGGGGGATTTTCCTTTCTGACTCTTTTCCAGGGATCCAGAAAGGGGCTGCGGTGCTGCAGCTGTCAGCTTTTTGGTGGTGCCTTTGCACTATGCAGAACCATCTGTAGACCAGGCCTACGTGTTTCATTCTTCAGTGAACTGATAGTAAGGAGCTCCCCAGGAGGCCACGGGTGCAGGCTGGGAGAGAGAAGCCAGTGCAAGCAGGAGTGGGGACAGGGGCATTTGGGCCACTTCTCCATGTAACTTCCTTGTGCCTTTGGGGCCCGCTTGGGCCCTATTACATACACGACACTTCCATGTGATGATGGAGTGCTGCTGTTCACATCCAACTTTATGGCTCAGGGATTTGGGTAACACCCAGTTCATGATGGGCACTCAGGTTACGTGGTCACTTGGTGGCCCATGGTTAAGCATCCAGCGTCTAGTAAGGCCCGATAGCAGGCCAAGAGATGTTTCTTAAACTGAGAGTAGAGGATGGTTAGGATTTGCTCCAAAATCCTAAAGGCTTGCTTCGTAATGCACCCAGGGGGGCCTGCCGAAGGCACCAGCCAGCGTCCGCACTGACATCCCATGCACTGATCTGCTGGGTCATGTGGCCCCAGTGGCAGAGCCTTCTGCTGTTCTAGGTTCCACTCAACACTAGCAGCTCTTTGGGTCACTCAGTAAATGGGCAACAGTAATGCACCAAAATGAAGACTATGTTGCCTTTCAAATCTAAAGAGGCCCACTACTCACATGTCTCTTTTTTGTTGTAGGAGGGAGTAGATGCAACATCTTATCCTTTACATTAGAAGGGATATCTTGACATGCCCCACACCACTGGACCCCTACTGCAAATTTCATTGCAATAGAAGGTCCTGGAATTCTCACTGGATTTATATCCCACCCTCTCAAAGGCAAATTTCTTACCAATTAGTCTGGAGCGGTTGCTAATTGTTCACCACTAGATCTCATCAATCTAACGTCACCAATGAAATGGACCAGCGTGATTCTTGTGGAAGGAGATGCCATCAAGATCCCTGCAAACTAGACTATGGCGGAGGGCTGGGAGTTGATATACCCCTGAGGGAGGGCAGGGAAGGGTGTTGTTGGTCATGCCCACTGAAAGAAAACTGCTGCTGGTGGGCTTTATTAACAGCTATGGAGGAATAAAAAGGATTTACCAGATCAATAGCTGCACACCAGGTACCAGAGGATATGTTAATTTTCTCTAACCACATCTGGCCCAGCAGCCACAGCTGGCGTCACCACCTGGTTAAGCTTGTAATAATCCACTGTCCTTCTCCAAGACCCGTCTCTTCTGCACGGGTCAGATGGGTGAGTTGAAAGGGGAGCTGGTGGCAATCACCACCCTGTGCCCTTCAGGCTCTGATAGTGACACTGATTTCTTTGGACTCTCCAAGGAATGCGATTTTGCCTTTGGTTTGCTCTTTTCCTATATAAAGGCAGTTCTAGTGGCATCTATTTGTAATTTCTCACAAGAATACCCCTCACTCCGCAGGTCATGGAACCAATGTGGGGGTTCTTCCAGCTGCTGAATATGTCTATTCCAGTCCCGCACTCTGGAACTGGGGAAATAACCACAGGATGGGCTCAAGACCCACTGGATCCATGGCAGGATGAATCTGAGCTAAAGTTCCATCGACACCTGACCTCCCTAAGCCCCCATTCTGACTGGAGGGCCATTAGTGACCTTTTGGGTCTCCAGAAATCACTGTTAGTTTAGAGCCAGTGTCCACTAGTCCCTGAAAGGGATTTTTTTCTTTCCCCCAGTGCAAAGTTACCTGGTAAAAGCCCAGAAGTTGTTTGGGGAAGGATGGGAGGCAGATCAGCAGTATAAATTCTTGGTGGTGCACCAGATCCTTCCTCGAGGGAACTCAGTTTCCCCTCCATTCGAGGGCTTCTTGGGTCTGCAAACCAGCTTACGTCTGGGAACTGATCAAAGGGCCACGACTCTTTGTCTTTATGATTCAAGTTCATGTGACCTGGAAGTTTTCTGCTTATACAGATCAAGTAGGTTTCTTATCTATCTCACTTCTAGGAACACCGTAATGGACTAGCCAGAGCCGTAGACCTGTGTGAGTCAGACTATTCTGCTGGCTGCTCTGACTAGCTGTCCATTAAGGTAACACACCCACTTCACTTTGGTAGTCCAGTTCCCCACTTGGCCCCTCCCAGCCTCAGATCCAATTACTCCCATTGCATTGAAGTTTTTCAGTTGAGTGACTGTGGGTCCCACTGTAACGTCTGGCCTGCAGAGAGAAATCAGAGAGCTTACAAGGATGCCAGGGCCCCCCTTGCAAACCTGTTTCTCATAGTGGTGGTGAGAGGTGTGCTTTCTGGACCCTCCAATGTGGGTGAGCAGGTCTCAAATGACACATCCACTTTAACATTCCGCTCTCCCCAAGCCTCTGCATCCCTGCCTCTACCGTCAGCCAAGGTAGATGTGGCCTTTCCAATTCGCTCACTATGGGCCACCTTTGGTCCATGACTCAGCCAGTCAACCAAACTGTTAGAGCCCTTCCTAACCCTCCAAGCCACAGAATTAAACGCAGAGCCTGTCCTTAGGGAGCCCACATCAATACATTTGCCTTGATTCAACTCTGTGTTTCTCCCGCCATAATCCCATGAGGAATATCCATTCCCACACAGCTTCCTAGATTTCTGCCTACATAGGTAATTCTTTGGAGTGTAAATTATTAGAAAAATCAATTAATTCTTTTGGAGTTTAGTGTACCTCCTCATGGGCCACACTGTATTCCTCACCTATAGGGGCCTTTTGGGCCTTCAGTCTAGTTACAGGTCTAGAAGCAAAGAGGGCTGGTGTGTGATCTGGAGGAGAATTCACACTGCCTGTCATGACAGCTCAGGGCAGCCGCTGCAGTTCGCTCGGGCAACACAGGGTTAATTCTCTCAGTTGCAGGAAGGCGTGGCTTCCACTGGGGTTGGGGGGTGGGGAGAACACTGGAAAAGAAGCCTCATCAGAATTTAGGGGCTTCATCAAGGTCCACACACTTCCCCATTTCAACTTACAGGACCCCTTTCTTAACTTTGCTTTAAATATGCCTGTAAAGACTGCTACTGTCCTCTATGCAAAGAAGGCGCATTGCTTTTTTTCCTAGGCATCGAATTGTACCTGTCTGTCCTCCCTGGGAAAAAGCAATTTCGCATCCATAGGAAAGCCTTTTGACAGCTGGTGCTGAGTTTTATTTTACCAGCAATTAAGTTGTCATTTTTTATTGCCCTGCAATGTTTTCAATCTCTTTTATTCTTGGACCATATCAAACTGGGAGAAATTATAAATCTGGCTTATTCAAGATACAAATTGATGCAATTATTCTATTTTATCAGTGTTTGGAATGAAAATAAAGAAGGGCAGTTTTGTTCTTCAATGAAAGTAGTGTTTTGTAATACAAGGCTGTGGTCCTTGTTATCGTAAAGAAAATGCCAGGAGGGCGAACAGCACTGCGGTGCAGAGCAAAGGGAGGCACAGCAGGTGAGGGGGCCACAGGGAGGCTCCAGGCCTGGGGCGTGCAGATGTTTGGAAGGAGGGGACACTCGCCCTCTGCATTCTCTGAACCTCCAGTGTCCTCAGAGTCCACCCTGGGACACGCTCACCCTGGGCTCTTGCCCTGGGCTCGTGGGCCTACCTCCCGCTGCTGCGCCAGCATAGGCCCTCCCTCGCCCTGTTCCAGTCCAGCCCCCGCTGCTGCGCCCCCGTTTTCTCCAGGCACTCCTGGGTGCAGGTGACCACCGAGTGGGTATGTTCCGTCTTCCTTCAAGAAAGCCTCTGTGCTGCAGAAGAAAGCTCTGCTCCTCTCATCCTTAGACGGCGGCGGGTGGCAGCATGTGCTGGCAATGGGACTTCGCGGACACGCGTGGGAAAGGACTGGGAGCTGCAGGGAGCACGTCACACAGGCGCCGTCTCGGACGCAGCCCCGCCCTCGCCTGCGAAGCCGGATGCGCTTTAAACAGGTGGGGCCCCTCTGCCGCCCCACGCCAGTCACGCGGCGCCTGTGGGTCTGCGGGCTGCAAGCACAGGTCCACCCCAGGGTTTTGCCCCTTGGATCCTCTTGCCTTTTCTTTGCTCAAATTATTAGTTTTCAGTGAGGCCCTCCCTGAAGACTGGATTTAGAATAACACCGCCTCTCCTCTTCCCTACTTCTTTCCTCCGCACAGTGCTCACCAGTAGCTGACCCACCTGCCGGTGACAGGGTGGCGATGACCTGTCTCCCCACGCAGGGCACCAGCTCCTCGAGTTCAGGGGCTTCTATCTCATTTCTGCTCTGCCGTGTCCCCAGAGTGGAAGATTGTCTGGTACCGGGTCACCCCTCACTAAATAGCCGTTGAATACAACATTGAATTGACTATTACACTGGATTTATTTTTCATAAAGTCCCTACCTTTTTTTTACATTTTCCTTATTTTTTGTTATACTTTTTGTTTTCCTTATGCTTTTTTCTTTGGGTTTCACTTGCTTTGTTCCCCTGACTTCTTGGGCTTTATCTATGTCTGCTATATCAAGCCTATGAACTGAACTGTGCAGACGCTCTTTGCGCCTGTGAGGAGTGCTGGCGGCGCTTACCTCTGTTGGGCTGTCTGTGGCTTTTCTCGCTGTCACGCTGGATATTCTTTTGGAGGAAGATTGCAGAGGCATTTCACATCGCGTCTGTCCCTCTGCGTGTCGGTGGACCCTGACCACCTGCTGACGGAGTCTGCCGGGCTTGTCCAACTGAAGCGATTCCTGTCCCCTTTCCATACTCACACGTGCCTCGGCCCTTAGGGGTGGGGAGTCACCCCTAGAGTCCCCACACTGGAGGGGACATGCATGAAATTTTTGAAATTCTTCTGCACAGAAGCTTTGATTCTCCCCGTATTTATTCAATAATTGTTTTTATGAGTATGGACTCATGGACGTTTATTTTATACTTTAAGCTAAAATTGTGTTGCTCAAAAAGTGTTCCTGCTTTGACCACGGAGAGCTCTTTCCCCGGGCGCCTCTGCTGCTCTGCTGAGTGCGGGTTTGCGCGTTGTCCAGCACCTCTGGCACTGCCAGCTGCCCGGCCCGCTGTGCACTGCCACAGCGCATCACCCTGGGCCACCCCTTTCCCCAGGAAGCCGGGCTGCTTTTATTGAAGAATGGTAGTGTGAACCGTGACCTGTGCACCAGGTGTGCTCCTTACTAATGGGGTGTGGTTGCTGCTAGGCCCTGTCAGCCGCTGTAGCAAAGGAATTTATGTGTATACACAATCCTATGTACAGACACATATCTGCGAACATTTCTACATGCATTCATCTGTATTTATATCCAGCTAAACATTAGCTCATACCGATGTCCCCAGCTCCAGCCAGGTGCCAGGTGGATCATTCTAACCTTCCTTATCTGCAACCTCCCATTCCAGTAGTGAGAAAACTGGCTCTCGCCACCTGCTGCTCTAGTACTCCGATTCCAGCATACATGGGTAGTGGATTCAGAATTGCCAACCTGTGGCAGTCAGCTTTGCCAACAGAATAGAGTGCCTATGCCCCGCTCCTTTTGCCTTCGGTCTCCGCTCATTTCCAAAGTTACTTAGGTCAGCACCTTTCCCACACTCCTTTCAGCGAGGATGTATCATACATCTGTGATAAAATTCAATTCTGTTACCACTGTCTCCCCTTCTGGGACACCACAACCTCCTAAATGAGTTTTTAAAATTTGTGTACACCGGGGTTCACTCTTTTTGCTATAAGTTCTATAGGTTTCGACAAACGTGTGTTGTCCTGTATCAGCATTAGGGTATCAGACGGCATCATGCAGATGCTATGCAGATGCACGTTTTCTAAGTATGTTCTCCAAGTTACTTGTCTTTTCTTAATAGCATCTTTTGCACACCATAAGTTTTTAATTTTAATAAAGTGTAGGTGATCTATTTATTTATTTTGTTTATGGACATATAATAATTGTACATATTTATTGGGTTCCCTGTGATGTTTCAATACATCCATACATTATGTAAAATCCAAATAAGGGTACTTAGCGTATCTGCCAGCCCATGCATTTATCATTTCTTTGTAGTGAGAACATTCAAAGCCCTTTCTTCTAGCTATTTTGAAATATACAGTGCAATATTGTCAACCACAGTCACCCTACTGTGCATCAGAAATTCTTCTAACTATAACCTTGTACCATTGACCAATCTTTTCTTAACTCCCCTTCCCTTCCATTCTCCAGCCTCTGGTAACCACTATTCTACTCTCTACCTCTGTGGGATCAAATTCTTTAGAGTCCACATATGAGTGAGATTGTACAATATTTGTCTTTCTGGGCCTGGCTTATTTCACTTAACATAGCATATTTATTATTTCATGGATAATGTTTCTGGTGTTTGATCTAAAAACTCATTACCAAATGCAAGGTCACACATTTTTTTTCCTATCTTTTATTCAGGAAGTTTTATACTTTTGCATTTTACTTTTAGTTCAATAGTTTATTTTTAGTTCATTTTTGCTTTAGGTTTATGTCTGTGTCTAGGTTCATTTTATCAGTGTTTTGTAGTTTTCTATGTATAGATTATACACACATTTTGTTAGATTTAGACTTGAGTACTTCATTTTTGTTGATGTTGTAAAAGATAATGTTTCTTTAATTTCAAATTCCAGTTGTTACTGGTATATGGAAAAGCAGTTACATTCTGCATACTGACCTTGTATCCTGCAATCTTGTTATATTAATATGTTCTTATTACTTCTAGGATTTTTTTTGTAGGTTCTCTGTGATTGTCTACATGGACAATAAAGTCATCAGGGAATAAATGCATTTTTGTTTCTTCCTTTCCAATCTTTCAATCTTTTTTTTCCGTTTCTTTCTTTTTCTTGACTTGTTGCACTGGATTGGACTTCTGGGACAATGCTGAGTTGGTGAGCTGAGAGAGGATATCTTTGCCTTTTTCTGTATCTTGAGAGGAAGGTCTTCAGTTTCTTACCTTCAAATATGATGTTAGCTATATGTTTTCACATATTCCTTTTATGATTTTAAGGGAGAGCCCTTCTATACCTAGTTTTCTGGGAGTTTTTTTTTTTTTTAATTTTGAGTGTGTGTTGAATTATGTTGAAGGCTTTTTCTGTGTCTATTGATGGAAAAATACGTTTTTTGATCATTCAGTCTGTTAATATAATGTTTGATTTCTGGATATTGTACTAGACTTGCACATCTTAGAGTGAGTAATTGATGCTGAAGTGAGCAGGCCTTGGTAAGGGGATTCACATCAATACGTCTAGGAGTTGGGCTGTGTTAACGTTCACTGAAGCTACAGGTGCCAGAGACTTAATTCCTCCAACTCCTGTCATGTCTGAAGTACCTCTGGGTGCCAAAGAGACGGTGGTTAGCAGGGGCCTGTACCCACAGGGTTTACATGGCAACGTGGGAAGGCGGAGCACAAACACGTAAATAGATTCTTGAATACCGAATGATGAGCACTACTCGTAAGAAAATGAAGCTGGGCTACGTGGTGAAGACTGCGTGGGCACCATGGCTGGAGGCGGCCCTCTTCCCTCGTTGGCAGGGTGGAGCCAGGCTCAGGTGCCTTTAACCTGTCCTTCCAGCCATCTTTTTCCGTTCCACTCCTTCTGGCATTCGTGTCTTTATTTTGTCTTTCTGTTTACCAGGTCCACCAATAAGGAGCCTCGGAGAGGATTAGCCATCCCCTTTTCATTACAGCTCATAGACTTTGGCTGGCAGTGAACAAGGTGGCCAAATAAACTGTTTTTCCACGATGTTAATAACTAGTAATTACAGATATCTTTCACCGTAAGAAAGGATAACTGAAGAAACACACACATCAGTCCAGAACAAAAATCATTCTTTAAATCATTATTTAATTCCAGACTTTATAGAACAAGGCTGGAGAGAGACTTTGGTAATTAGATTCTTTCTCGAGAAATGGAAAATACGTGGGGTTTGTGTTGAGCCCAGCAACCAAATAAGAGTCCCCCTGGCTCCTTGCACCCAGCTGCTCATTCTCCGTCTTTGCAGAGGGCAAAGCTGTTCCTGCCCAGTCCCAGAACAAGGTGGCACAGGCTCGCTCTTCCTGGCAGGTAACTCTGTCAGCATCTGCCCTGTAAAGACAACTATTAAATACCCTGGGAATTAGACAAGAAGCAAGGAGAGGGCTCTGAAGGTGGGAAGAAGAAGGCAAATTGACTAGGGACCTTAGGGCTTGAGGAGCAATGCTGACGTGAGTTAGTGAGTTTTTCTTTCTATCTTCCATATGAGTCTGGGCAGAGTGTCAGGTAAACCTCAATCCTCCCCCCTGCCCCCCACAAACAACAACAAAAAAAGAAGAAGAAAAAGAAAGAAAGCCTGCTGTCTCTGTCCAAAGTACTAGAAAAGGGGGAGTCCAACTAGGACCAAGTGTGGAGCCCCAACCTCTGCTTCAAACTGGAGCCCTGGTGGGGGGTCTGACCCGCCCCAGCCATACCCTCTTCTTCCAGGTCCCAGCCCAGGGGTCCAATCCGGCAGCTGCAGCAGCAAAGCCCTGGTCGTCTCAGCCCGTGATACCCAACCAGCACCCTGGCCAGAGGGCTGAGCTGCTGACAGTAGTGCAACAGGAAAGCCATACACACAGTGGCAGGAGACCCAGCCCACTGCTTCTGCCCTTTTTTCCCTCAGAATGCCACTCAGGGACAATAGGTGGCCCAGGGAAACACCGTCACAGCTGTAAACAGCATCAGCAGGGATGAGGGAGCACACCAACCGCACCTGAAATACAGAGCACAGAGGGGTCAACAGGACACCTGTCTACCAAAGTAGAAGATTGGAACAGGATTAACAGTCTCCCAGCATGATAAACAAAATGTGTAGAATATGACAGAAAACTCACTTGTTATTAAAAAAAACCTAGGAAACCACAAGTGGAATGAGAAAGACAATCAAACAGTGCAAATACCAAAATGAATCAGATGTTGAAATTGTCTGACAAGAATTTTAAAACTGACTCTTAAATATGCTTCAACAATCAATTATAAATCCCTTGAAACAGATGAAAAAATAGAAAAACTCAGCAAAAATATGTATTTTATAAAAGCTAAGTAAAAATTATAAAACCTAAAATAAAATAACTGAAATAAAAAATGCTGATGGATAAAATAGTACAGTGAAGATGTCAGATCACAGATTCAGTAACTTGCAGACAGATCAGTGGTATTTACTCACTCTGAACAAGAGAGAGAAAATAGACTAAAAAACTCCATCAGAGACTGGAGCCAGTAAGACATTTAAAACAATAATGTACATTTGTCTCATCAGAGTTGCAGAAGGAGAGGAGTGCAGATTTGCTGCTGAAAAACTATTTGGTGAAATAATGGTTCAAAAATCCCCAAACATGGTATCAGGCATAGACCTATAGACCCAAGATGCTGAGAGAGCTCCAAGTAAGATAAACTCAAAGAAATTCGTGCCATAACACATTATATTTTAACTTCTGAAGCAACCAGAGAAGAATGATGCATTTCTGATAGGAGAATACAATTTGAATGACAGCAAATTTCTCGTCTGAAATAATGGAGGCCAGAAGTGGCACGACATTTCCCACATGCTTAAAAAAAGAACTGTCAGTCCCGAATCCTATATTGTTGAAAATATTTTTCAGGAATTATGAGAAACAAAGATATTCTCAGATAAAGAAAAGGTAAGAGAACCTTTTACTAGCATACCTTTCTTTAAAAATGACTAAAGGAAGATTTCCCAACAAAAGGAAAAAAAATAAATAAAAGCAGCAGCCTGGGTCCTTCTGGAAGGAAGGAGGAATGATGGAGTGTACCACAGTGGAAGTGAACACAGCAGATGGAACTCCTGATGAGTTTCTTTACTAATATTTTATGGTTGTATCAAAAATTATAACAACATCTGATATGTGGTATTCAGTGTAGAGAAACAACTTAAGGTAATATTACTTAAAAAGTGGTGAAATAAAGAAACTTAAATGGAAGTCATGGATGCCAGTAGGCTGTGATAAATTATGTAAGCAATGGAAAGAAATAATGCAACCACTAAGAAAACTATACAAAGCATCGTGCACAAAATCACTGTAAACAAATCAAAATAAAACTCCCAAAAATGTTCAAGTAACAGAAGTAAAATAAAAAGAAATAGAAGGATTAATCAAAAATAATAAAATGGCAGATGTACATGTAACATATCAATAATTGCATTAATTGCAAGTGATCTAAAAACAATTAAAAGAAAGAAATTGGCAGAGTGGATTAAATAAGCATAACCTTATTATATACTGCATACAAGAAACCCGAGATTCAAACATAATGCTACAGGTAGGTTGAAAGTAAAAGGATGGAAGAAGATCTATAATGTAACCATTAATTAAAGAAGAGTGGGCATGGATGTGTGAATATCAGATAGAATATTTTCAGATCAAAGAAGATTATTAGCAACAAACATGGACATTGCATAATGATAAAAAATAGATCAATCCACCAAGAATATATAGTCATCCTAAATGTGTATATGTCAAAAAGTAGAGCTTCAAAATTCATGAAGCAAAACAGTGGTAGTTATGAAAGGAGACATAGACAAATCCTCACGCACACTTGGGGATTTCAACACTCTCCTCTCAGCAATTGCACAACTACCAGAGAGAAAACCAGCAAGGATATGGAAAAACTGAACAGCAGTGAACTATCAAGATCTAATTGCCATTTGTAGAGCACTCCATCCAACAACAGGGAACGTGTGTCCTTTTTAACTAACTGCCCGTGGAAGTCAAGGTCTTATTCACTAAGACAGAACATATCCTGGGTCATAAAACAAACCTTAATGGTTTTAAAAAGTAGTTAAAATAATGTGGAATAAGTTCTCTGGCATTGAGAGAATTGAATTAGAAATCAAAGCCAGAAAGACAAATGGAAAACTTCAAACACTTGGAAATTAAGCAGCACACTTATAAGAATTCCCAGGATAAAGTAAGTCTCCAAGGAAATAAAATATCCATGGAATGGAATGAAAGCGAAGCACAGCACGCCAGCAGCTGTGCAAGGCAGCGGAAGTGGCGCTGAAAGGAAAGCAGGCAGCACTGAGCAACTGCGTTAGAGAAGAAGGACTTCACGTCAACACCGCCAGTTTCTGCCTCAAAACCAGAAAAAGACGAACAAAATAAACTGGAGGGAAGGGAAAGAAATAATGAAAAGCAGAAATGAATGCAAGTGGAAGCAGGAAAACAACAGAAACAATCAATAAGACAAAACCGTGTTCTAAAATTTCAAAAAAAGTTGATAAAACTTTTGCAACATGAACAAAGGTTTTTTTTTTTTTAAAAAAATGCAAAACACTAATATTAGAATAAAGCAGGAGATATCACAACAGATCCTGCAGACATTAAAAGGATAATAAGGGAATACTAGGAACAAATTTAAGCTCATAAACTTGGCAACTTAGAAGAAATGGACAATTCATTAAAAAACCCCACAAATTACATAAACCCAGCCAATATCAAAAGATAACTTGTATAGTCCTATAACTATCAAATAAACTGAATTAAGCAAGCCCCTCCACATTCTGGTCCAGATAATTTCCTGTAGCATTTTACCAACCCTTTAAAAAATAATTCACGTTACTTTGCACAATCTATTCTAGAAAATATAAGAGAAGGAAACACTTTCCAGATCATTTTGTGAGGTCAGAATCACCCTTTAGCAACATAAACAGCACACGCACACACAAGCCCGCACACGCTCATGCACGTGCGCACACACACAGCCATAGAGAGTGATCTCCCTCAAGAACACAGATGCCAAAATCCTCAATAACATTTTACCATACCCAGTTCAACAAAGTAAACATAGCCCTCGATCAGTGCAATATGATCAGTGCAATATATTCCAGGTATACAAGACTAGTTTAATATTTTAAAAAATCAGTGTAATCTACCATGTTAACAAGGTAAAGAAGAAAAATTGTTTGATCATATCAATTGATACAAAAAAAGAATTTGACAAAATTTAAATTCAGTCATGACAAAAACTCTAATTACATGGGAACAGAGGGAACCTTCCTCAAACTCAGAGTACTTACAAAAATCTACAGCTAACAGCACACTGAATAGTAAAATACTGAATGCATTTCCGTACATATTGGTGAAAGGCAAGGACGTCCTGTCCCCCTGTGCAGACAGGTTCTGCAAGATCTTGCCACCAACGTAAGTGACTGGAAAGGAATAAACAGCATACAAAATGGAAAAGAGGAAATAAAACTGTCTCTATTTGCAGACAACATGATTGCCTACACAGAAGATACCATGGAATTTACAATAACAACAATAAATTTCTTAGAACTGATAAAGTGAGTTTAGCAAGGTCACAAAATACAAGAAAAACACATAAAAATCAATTGCATTTTTATATACTGACAATGAACAAGTGAAAACTCATATAAAAATGCAATACTTTCTCAAAAAATGAAATACCGAAGTATAAATAGAATAAAATATGTACAGGATTTGGTGAAAATTACAAAGTGCTGATGAAAGAAATCAAAGACCTAAATGCTTCATGACATAGAGTGTTCCAGGATTGGGAGACTCAATGTAGTACAGAAATCACTTCTCCTTATATTGATGTGTAGGTTTAACAGCATTCCTATAAAAATCCCAGCTAGGTTTTCTGTAGCCAGAAACACTCTTAGTAGCCAGAACAAAGCTAAAAGTGCGTGGCAGCAGAAAACACGCTGTCCCAGGGAAGACTTGCTACACAGCTACGGTAATCAAGACACATGGTATTGGCAGAGGGATGCGCACAGATCAATGACATGGAACAGAAAATCTGGAAATCGAGCCGTACATATATGCCCCATTAATTTCTGACAAAGGAGCAAAAGCAACTCCGTTGAGGAGGAATAGCCTTTTCCGTAAATGATACTGGAGCAACTGGGTATCTACAGACAAAAAAAGGAATCGTGACCTAAACTTCACACTTTCAATGAAAATTAAGTCAAAATGGATCACCATGTTTAAATGTAAAACACAAAACTATGAAACTTTTAGAATGAAACTTATGAACTTGAAACCAAATGCACAATACATAGAAAGAAAAACAAATTGGACCTCGTCAAAATTAAAAACTTTTGCTGTGTGAAAGACCCTGTTAAGAGGATGAAAATGCAAATTACAGACTTGGAGAGGTTATTTGCCAATTACATATTTATTATAACAAAAGACTCGTATCTCAAAACTCGGCAGTAAAATACAAATAATTCAAAAGCAAATGGGCAAAGAAATGTAAAGACATTTCACTGAAAAAATTAATAGATGCAAAATAAGCACATGAGATGTTCAACATCTTTAGCCATTAGATAAATGCAAATTGAAGCCAAAATGAGGTATCAATACATACCTGTCAGAATGGCTAAAATGAAAAAAAAAAATAATTGATAGCACTAAATGTCAGTGAGGATGTAGAGAAACTAGATCTCTCATGCGTTGTTGGTGGAAAGTAAAACAGTGTAACCACTCTGGACGTAGCTTACCAGTTCCTTTCAAAGTTACAAATGAACTTTCCATAAGACCCAGCAATTGCCCTCTCGAGCTTACATCCTAGAGAAATGAAAGTCATTTCCAGGCAGAAACATGTACACACATATTCACAGCAGCTATATTTGTAAATAGCCCTAGCTGGAAACTGCCTACATGAGCTTCAGTAGATGAATGGTTAAATTTACTGGGGTACATCTCCACCATGAGATACCACTCAATAAAAAGAAGTAAAGTATTGAACACACAACTACGTGGATAAACTTCAAAGGTGATGTGCTGAGGGAAAAAAGCCGAAGTTGCAGATACCAACGACAGAGCAGCGGCTGTCAGGGTTGGGGTGGAGGGCGGAGTGGGTATGGCCACGCGGGGGGCATGGGACAGCATTGCCCTGACTTCACAGCTGGTGCACCCACTGTGGTGGTGACCACACAAAGCTACGCGTGTGATAAACACAAATGGTCACAAAAGACGAAGTCTGAGTAAGCTCTGTGGACTGTGTCAATGTCAGTCTCATGGTTGTAATATTACACTATAGTTTTGCAGACGTGAAGGCTGGGAGAGGCGGGGTGGAGGGTGCATGTGATCTCTCTGAGCAGTCTTTTGCATTTCCCTGTGAAATTATGTTTATTTCAAAATAAAAGTTTGCTTTTAAATGTAAAAAAGTGGTTTTTTCTTAAGAACTTTTACTACTTTCATATTCTTTATGACTTTAATTGTTTCATATGAAAGGCAATTGTGATTTTCTTTGAAAGAAAGCTTTGCATTTTTTTCCTAGTTAGAATGGTTAAGAACATGAGGGGAGGAGTGAGGCTCCGACTCTGACCTACTGCTGCATTTTAAACCTGTCTACTTAAATATTCCCTGCTGTATCCCCAAACACCAGGCTAGAAGAATCAGGTTCTTGTTGATTTTTTCTCATATCTTCTCAATGAATTCATTCTCCTAGCACGTATGCTGACATCTGAGCACTTGCCCCAGGAGCAATTGCAGACATTCCCCTGCCCAACTCCTTGGCATGTTCTCTCCAAACAAGAAGTTCTGAGATTCTGAGGACAGTTCACCAACCTGTTTAACACTTTGCTTTCATTGTCCAGAGGCTCTTGGCTGAAATTCCATCTATCCCCTTCCTCAATGGTTTAATTTGGCCCAGTCCACCTGATCTTGGGAGTTGTTGGGAATAACTGGGAAAGTTCCAATTTTAAGTCAGATAATTTTGTGCTCAAACTCCAGGTTAGCCGCTAATGGCCTGTGTAATTTTGGTGACAGGCTCCTTAACTTCACGAAGCCTCAATATGCTCATGTGCAAAGGGCCACGATTGCATCCACCCAGAAGAAAGGACGAAATGAGATCATGTACGTGGCACATCTAGAAGTGTGCTTGGAAAATAGTGCCATGCAAACTCTAATGGCACACGCATTCAGTCTTGTCATCTCTCTTTAGTAATCAATATTCTCTGAGTAAAGTTATCACCTGTGGCAATGGAGAAAAAGATGGAGCAGGATCTTTTGAACAGCACGTTAGTATTATAAATTTGAATTTTGTCAGAGAGCAAGTGGGGAAATATTTTGAAGAGGAGAAGGATAAGGGAATGCATGCAGCTATGCGACTGCAGGGTACAGGTAGGTGCCTTCTGTTCTCGGAGACCCACTCAGTGCCAGTGCTTACAGTGCTCACAGAAACCAACGAGATGGGCCTCTGCGTGTGTGTGCACGCAGCGCACACCCTGGAGTTCACAGATGTCATGGGATTTGCTCGAATTCTCAGAGTGAGTTTCTTGTTGGCTATTACTGTGTAATTAACCACGTCGAAACGGCAGTAGGCATTGGCTATGCCTCACGCATTGGCGGGGGCGTATGTACACAGTTGCAGGTGGGGGAGGCACCTTTGCTGCTTGTGGCTGGAGTTGCTCACGTGTCTGTGGGTCGGTTGGCTGCAGGCCCGTCCAGATCCACCTCAGCTGGGGCAGCTGGGCCCTTCCGCAGGCCAGCCCAGGCATGTTCCCAGGGGGGGCCTTGTTAGGTCTGGTGCAGGGTAAACAGGTGGCAAGGAGGTGGCTAAGGGCGGAGGGTGGGAACCAAACTGTAGTTAGGAACCAAACTGTGGCTAGGAACTGTTCCCTGGTGGGAACATACATAGTGAAAATTTCCTAGTAACCTGAAACTGACTTAGACCTCATTACCATCTTATTAGCATAACGTGGGTGGAGCTTCATGGAGAATTCTAGAAAAGACACATGCGCAGAAAGGGAAACTGTTATGTAGCCTGTTATGTAACCTGCCATGTGATCTATTATATAATAACCGTGGCCTGTCAATCACCCCCAAGGCAAGAAACAGCAACCAATCCTGCCAGGGGAAGGCGGGACAAACTAGTGGCTTATAAAAGGCAAAGTGTGCTCGGCCTCCAGTGCCTTTCTCCACTCCCGGGCTCTGAGCGGTTCCACTCTCTCTGGGATGTATTTTCCCTTTGTGCAGCTTCCTGTACTTTATTCTTTCTTGTATGTGATAAACTGTTCCTATTCCGTTGCTCTGCGTGTGTGATCACTCTGTCATCGGCTCCACTCAGTACCAGGACTCATCTTGACACTGGGAACTGGGGGACCAGGGAACATCACACAGAGGAACCTAACAGCCTGGGTGGGTTTTGCCTTTCTTTAAATAGCAGCGACAGAGAAGCAAGAGAAAAGTGAAATACATAAGCACTTTGTCCAGACTTTTGTTGTGTTGATCTTGCCACGGTGCCTTTTTTGTCACGTGCCCAAGCCCAGTCAGAGAGTGAGGCAACCATGAAGTCACACAGCAAGTGCACATGCCAGGAGGCCACGAGTGTGATCAGTCAGCCAGGTGTTAAGGAGAGGAAGTGAAACCCGCTGGGTTGCCACATCTGTGGAGAGTGGTAGCCAGACTACACTGCTTCTCTGGACACAACACTTGAAACATGCCCTGGGGTGGCAGCTATGCACTTAGGAAATGGAAGAACTGGTGGCCATTGAAATTCCAACCAGAACTCAGGTTGTCTGGAACTGAACCCAAACTCTGCCTGTTGCAGCCTGGGAGGGTTAGCAGTGTGACTCTAGAGGGCTGAGAAGTCCAGAAGCCCCAGATACCTGGCTGCCTTGGAGTCCTGGTGCTGCAATACCACTGCAGATCTCGAGCTATGATTTACTTTTCTTTCCTACTTCCCTGAGATACATCCACATCTTAAAGGCCATCTGAGAAATCTGAAACACAAGCCAGAATGAAGGCCACTCTTGGAATTCACCAGAGGGCAGCTGAGAAGCAAATGGCATTAACTGAATTCCTTTAGATATGTCAAAAGAAATCTTGTCTCTCAGGTAGATAAAAATTAATGAGACATCCAGGACACTTTTATCTAATTTAGCCTACGTAGGAATGGTGGGATCTTTCTGGGGACTGTAATATTTAAAGTTACATTTCATTACTAAACCTTATAGAGGATCTGCAAATTACGTTTGTCTAATTCCACAGCTATGAAATGTCAGCCACTTGATGCCTTTGAATACCGGCTCCAAGTGACTTTGAAACCTTGAAAGATGGTGCTCCATTTCCTCCAGTGTTTAAGTTTGCAATGAATAAGTGTTGACAGAACAAAGAGCCCTGAAATGCAAGCCGGGTCTGACGGACAAGCATTTCTCTTCTGAATCCTTAGAGACTAATTTCCAGGCAGACTTTCCCCACAGCACTTCGATTTGCACCGGGGCTTTTGTTCTCATAATGCATTTTCTTTTCTTAAAGTGACTTGCTGAAGGTCGATTCCTCAGTGAGAATGGGCAGGTGTCCAGTCTGCATTCACAGTCAAGAAATCTTCACGAAGCTCAGAACCTGAGGCAGACGTCTGGCAAAGCTCGACATTAGCTGCACAGGGCGTGTTCCCGCCCAGGGTAGCACCGGGCTCCGGATGCGCTCACCAGCACGTGGCAGAAAGCACCAGAGACACCATGGGCAGGTGGCAGCCGGAGGGCCGGCTCTATCCTTCCCGTGCCTTCCCGACCACCTCTTTTAGAAGAATCCCTACCATCCCTGAGCTCCTGTCCTCAGGGATGGGTCAGTTTATCCGGCGAGCCAATGACTCTCAGGATTCTATACTGTCAACCCACCCAGCACACTGCGGAGCTTTTGGGAACCGGGCATCTTCCCCGCCCACCTTATTTGTGCCTCGGTGCCTTTGCCCAGCTGGTGCCTCTGTCCAGACTGCCCTCCCCTGCCCTCTATCCACTCCATGACCCCCCACACCCCCTTCAACTTTGAAGATCTGGCCCAGGTGTCGGCCTCTGACAGGCTAAGTCCCCCCCCCCC
>RJWJ010020748.1:0-28694 GCA_004363605.1 Indri indri | reverse complement strand
CCTCCAAAGAGAAGGCCCAATGACCCTCTTTCCTAGAAACCTAACAACATGAGATGACACACTGCTACTACTGCATCTGCTAAAACTCTCTGATGAAAGCGATTTCCCTCCCCAAAGGGAATATGAAGGATCCAGTTTCCTTGGTAACTCAAAGGCTTTTAAAATTCTATCCCTCACTTTCTCTGCTTTCATAGTCACTCTGCCTTCCTCCCTATGTTGAAAATTTATAGCCCTAAAGACTCCTGTTTGACTAGGATTTTCCACTTCCTTCCCCACCTTATCAATGAAGGAGCATTACATTTACTTGTTTAGTATATAATTTATAAATCTGTATCTCAGTATATAGCTCTACTTATTTAAGGAGAAAAATACCTATTTCTAGTTTCACTTCTACTGTTAGAAAGTTAGTTTATAACTAGACTAGTAAACAGCTTATTGGAAGTCTGTGTTTCCCTGTGAGCTGGAGTTTCAAAGCTGGTCTTACTAACAGCTCTCTGGGGCCATATGCTGGACGAGACAGATTATGCTCTTTCCACTGAGATTTTAAATATCCTGTACCAGGGTTCTTCCTACACAGTGGTCGTGGCGCAGGAGATGGTGTCCTCTTCTCCCAATTCAGAGTAGAGCTCTTGAGACAAAACTTCTATTTAAGAGAATCAAGTCCCTTTCTTGTTCTTTTCACCAGCAGCAAGTCTCAGGTCAAACAAGCAAACAATAAGAACCCTGCGGTAATTCACAGATGAGTTTAGGTACTTCACTTAGCCCTCAATGTCCCTGCCTCTTGTGGATCCACCTGCGTGTGTTCTCATTTGGCTTCCCTTTAGTGGTTGTTATTCTTGGCTGCAAATTGTAATCACCTGGGGAGCTTTTAAAACTACTGATGCCTTGTTCCACCTCACCCCACTGCCTCTGTCCCTATCCCTGCCAAGACTCTTATTAAATTGGTCTGCAATGTGGCCTGGGCACTGCAATTTTACAAAGCTTCCCAGATTATTCTAGCATATGTTACAGGGTGACTGGCACTTCATTTAAAATTTTTCTTTCAACCTAGTGAGACCAGATGTCAGAACCAGCTGCATAACTTGTGGCACACAGCAAAATGAACACACAGAGCACCTGTTCAAGAATTGTTAAGAATTTCAAGACTGTGACAACATAGTATTAAACCAAGCATGGGGCCCTCCTAAATGTGGAACCCTAGGCAGATACAGCATGCTAGATAAGCTAGCCCTCCCTGAGATCCAATGGTAACAACTAAGGGTTTGTCCTCTCATAGATTATTTTTTTCTTCCATAATTTTCTGTCTTCCTACTTTACCTATTTAGTCCATACAACAAATTTTATGATTACATATTTGTCTCCCACTCCTCACCCCTGCTTTGTTGAGTAAAGTTGATATTAAGAGCAACCTGAGCTATGGTGGAATCTTCCGTTGCTTCTTTTTTTTTTTTTTTTTTGGCCATCTTTTTTTAAAAAAGTGGAATTGTCCTTTTTTCCCTACTTGGTTGTTTCTGGAAATTTTTTTATTATTAATTCAAAAAGTATATTTTAAAATTTATTTTGGTAGATTTGGAGAAAGGAGATTCTTAGCTCTGGCTTTAATAAAAGATTTTTACCCAGAGGAAATTTCCCAATTTTTATTTTATCTATTTTAATAAAATTTGTTATATTTAAGCAATGAAATAATTTTAAAATAAAAATTAATCAGAACAAAGAGAGTTAGAAAAGATCCTAACACCATCATTGTATGAGAAATGGGTATTATTAAAATGAATTTTCCATCTTGGGCTACAGAAAAATGAAGTCTAATGTAACTACTAGACACTTAACAAGTAAATATAATTCTGCAGGATTTCTGGACTTATTTTCTTCCTCCGCTCATGCCCATTTCAATTATGGCTCCTTTTCCCTACCAGCACTTCAAAAAACTTTAAGAAGGAACACCATAAGATTCATCACTGGAAATAGACTTAAGTCATAGAAACATAGTCCATAATAATTATCACATCCTTCAAGATGAAATCACTTTTGACTCTTGGGCCAAGATTGCAACCAAATTTCAGGACCCAGCATTTCCTTTCCCTCAGAAAAGATAGAGCTGTCAGCACCTCTGGCAGGCCCCTGCATCTATACTCAGCTGACCTTGTGGCCTGCAGTGGATTTACAACAGGCAGTGAGTGGGGAAGGAGCCAACATCACCGTGAAATAGTGCTACGTGAAATAAAGCGGGAGAAATGCTGCTCAGTCAGGATCTCAGGAAGACTTTCATCCTCACTAGACCAGAGCTGAAGTTCATATGACAAGAAGATGTGAAATCTACTCTGGAAATTCAGCTGCCACGGACTCAAGAAGAAACTGAAAAAGGAAAATAAAGCCAACTAATGTGAGATATGTAACAGTGAGCCTAATAGTTTAATGCAATTCTAGGTGGTCTAGGGCAATTCCCTTGCTGATATAATTTGCTAAAATCCCTCCTTCCTCTCTTCTTAACTGTATTCTTCCAATTCTTAAAAGTTAAGCTCCAGTCCAAATGTCTAAGGGAAGTTTTCCCTGATGACATTGACACTATTCTTTTCTTTTCTGAATTTTTTTAACTATTTTTGTTTCACAATTAAAAAATATTTATTGTATTCTTTTCCATGGATAAGATACTCATTTTATGTGTTAGAATATCAATATAAAATTTACACAGATGATTTAAGGTATGCACATTTAGTCACACCAACTATGCCTGCTCCTATGAGTAACACCACTGGGTAAGCCAGGTACAGTTATTTCAATCCTAATAATTCTGAATGCTACACTGTGAACCTGTCATCTAACACTCAGCATGATTGGGTATTATTGGATATATTGAAAGGCAGGAGGAATTTGTCAATTCTGAATGAAACATTATTTAAGTAAATATAATCCTGTGAACTTGGAATAAACTCGGTAGAGCCAATGTTATTCACCCAGATTTGAAGGCTTGTTTAACTACACAAAAAGGATGAAAACTAGAGGAAAAGAGGAAAATAGAAATTTAAAGCACAGGAAAGGATGATACTGTGAGAGTTAAATGGAAACAACTTCTTCAGCCTCTGTACCAAGACAATGTGTTCCAAATCTCAGAGGCAATTTTTCCTCCTAATACAATAGATACATGCGTTAAATGTCTATCCAAACACACGGTCCCATGGAATAAAGTTTTCCTGCAAAAAGGTGTCAGATCTTAGGATGGGAATTTAATATGAACCAACAAACTTCCTAATAAAAATACTTTTACCAAGCCATGAATTGACTTTGTGGTAAAATCTTATTCCCCTGGATAAAGTCAAAAACCAAAAGATAATCCAATTGTGCTCCTAATTTTAGCATGATAACAAATTTAGTGGGCTGAATTCTAATTTTTAAAAGACAAAATACACCAGGTAGGGACAAAGAAATTACAAGTAAATTCTAGTGACTTTTTTCCCCAGTATAATTCAAGATTTTTTGAATCAGCTCTACCTCTACCATGGATTTAAACATAAGATGAATATCCCAATTGACTTTTCTTACTTTTGTAAGTTTATGCCATTGCCTTTAATTCACTTCAAGGGTTCTGTCTTCCTGTTGTCCACAGAAGCAAGCACATACTAACTGTCATTTTTCTAATGAAATATTTCATTTGGTCCCTCATGTCATCTCTCACCTCTTTCACACCTCTATCCTTAATTAAATTCTCAGGCACACTCCAGCAAATCCAGTTCTATTCCTACATCTATGTCACTTACAAGAAAATATCTTAACCTGCTCTGCTTTATCTAAAAATTACTATTAATTTGCAATTCAAGTTCACCTATGGAGAGCTATCCCAGTCAATTCCTTCATGTTTTACCAATTTTATAACATTTTCATAGCAGTATTCAGTTTTAGCTTCCCTGACACTTTTATACAGCAGCTATGGATTATTTAAGAGCAAAGTGTGCTACATGTTCTTAAAACTCGGTGCTAAATAATGTGTACACATGGACATACAGTGTGGAATGATAGACAACAGAGACTTGGAAGGGTGGGAGTGTGAGAGGGGGTAGGTGATAACAAATTAATTAATGAGTAGAATGTGGTTTATTCAGGTGATGGATACACCCAGACTTCACCATTACCACATTACTACACATAGATAACCATGTAACAAAATTGCACTTGTACCTGTTAAATTTATATAAAAATAAATAAAGAGCAAAGAGTGTCAGAACTATGCAAAACACAGTAGAGTAACAAATAAAGGACCATGGCCATTTGTAATTAAAAGAAAAAAATTGAAGCCTGGCATTGCATAGTCTTGTACCTATGCACTTATAGTCCCTGTTACACAGAGGGCTGAGGCAGGAGGATTCCTTGTGCCCAGGAGTTCGAGTCCATCTCATAAAAACAAAAACAAAAACAAAAACAAATTCAGGATCTGTGTCCATGAAACTGAATTGGGATGGGTCAAGGAGCCTGGCATAAATGCTAAGTAAGAAGACACAATCAAATTATACATTATTCAAGCCACTTTAAGAGACAATAAATAATTTTATTTATGGAAAAAATGACTCCAATAATTTATTCTGAAGCTAGCGCTTCATTATTACCATAGAACGTGATTTTTAGAAATTATTTGCTTCATTAGTTTTGATTTAAAATGTTATGTTGGCATTTACTTTATTCTCCCCACTGTGTTTGTCTAAAGGCTACTTATGTCATAACGTGTTCACCCATACCAGTTTGCCAAGAGGCCCTTCCTAAAAAAGTAACAATTTATAACATGTTTTATGACCAAAAGCTCCAAGATGTTGAAACATTGCTCCTGGGAGGCATAAGCATCCTTGCTCTTGTGGTTAAATGGAAGCATGTGCCGCTTTCCTGCACACACAGCAGTGAACTCCATGGTCGTTATTTCCCTTCTCTGGGACATTTCATCTGACTCCTCCAAAACCCTCCACTATTTATCTGTGACACACAAAATAAACCCATGGGTGTCAGATCAATCCATCACTTCATTCTCTGTTTGTTGGGATTAAATATTTGTTATTTAATCTACAATTTTACTTAAAAAATATGTGCAGCAAAGAATCTACCTAAATTGCAAGGGAAAGCAACTGCTGTTTTACGGAAGGCATATAAACAAATAGGGTGAAAGGTGAAAGCAACACAATTTTACATGAATAAACAAAAGGTGCTATTTATATAATGGAATATTATTCAACATTAAAAATGAAAGGGATTCTGAATCATGCTACAACATGGATGACCCTGAGGACATTATCTAAGTGAAAGAAGCCAATCACAAGATCAATAACATACGATTCCATTTATTTGCAGTACCTACATCAGTCAAATTCATAGAGACAGAAAGCAGAATGGTGGTTGCTAGGGGCTGCGAGGAGAAGGCAATGGGGAGTTATTATTTAGCAGGTACAGTTTTATAAGAGCTTCAGTTTTACCAAGTGAAAAGAGTACTGTGGATGAATGGTGGTGGTGGTAGCAAAACAATATGAATATACTTCATGCCACTGAACTTCACAGTTAAAAACGGTTAAGATGGTAAATTTTATGTGATGTATAGTTTACCACTTTTAAATGAAGAGAGACAAAAATAGATATAAAAATAAATATGGTAAACCTCTAATTAGCATCATTGGATTTAAGATTGAGCTTTGTTGTCAAAGAGAGTTGGGGTTGAATCTGTTTTGACACTAACTGACCCTATGTTCTTGGACTCTTTGGGCCTCAACAGGAAGGGAATACATATATGTTCATTATTGTGTTGTTCTAATACACAAATGAGAAAATGTTCAGCCATTTCTCTTTCTAGGTAAGTTTTACAAGGTAAATTAATTATAAGGTGATCTGTTAGGTGATTGGGAGGCAAGATTTGCTTATGCTGACTGTTCCTGCTTTGAGTCAAACTGGATCAATCATTTCAAACCAAAAATTAACTGTGATTGCAACACAGATCCTATAATTGAGTGGTTTGCACCTTATTTATCATAATAACGGATAATAAACATAGGAATCAAGAAATCTGTGATTAAGTTCTGACGGCAAAAAGACAGAGTCACATTACTCTTGAACTAAAAGTAGACTAAACCAATGCCAGATTTGCTCAGGAATATTTAGGTTTTACACATTCATATATACATAGAGAGAGATATACATATATAGCTCCATAATACCTTTGTTACTAAATTTTTCCTGAAAGAGGGAGAAATAACCTTTTTATTACTGTGAGTCACGAACTCCGTGCCTCTTAAGGCTTATTTTCATAAGAAAAATATAAAACATCAAAGAAATGCAATTATTAGATCTTTTATTACATGTACAATATCTCGCACAGGGCTCAGGAAACAGAAGGTTCAATAACTGTTTCTTTCTACCTTTCTCTCCAATGTATACAGTGAATAAATACGAAGAAGAATTTGAATAAAAATGGGAAATGTGGAACATCAGTAAAAAGTCTGACTAAAGGTCAATGATTAATGTGAAAGATCAGGTAATTTCTCATATGATGAGATGTTTCTGAAGAAATCATGGGTATATGGTAATCTATACCACATAACCACATGACTTTTATCTGAGCTATATATTTAATGTCTAGTTAATTCTTATATAAATTGAATATTTTAAGTCCAAGATATTCTGACTAAAATAAAATTGATGCAATGTGGTATGACGTAAATTGTCACAATCGTTCTCTCAACAGACTGTCAGGGAAGAAATCAATGTAAAAAGAGAGGGCTGGGACTGGAGTAGGAGAGAGGCTTCCAGGCCACAAAAATCAAGGAGGTTCTTTTTTTTTTCCTTTGTTTTTTTTCTTTTAATTCAGGTGGGGTGGGTAAACCCAAGGAGGTTCTTGTTCTTAAGGTCCTGCAAGTGCCAGTCTCCTTGAATTAGTATTTGAGGTGTCTTGTCCCAGTCCTGGCCATGAAAGAGAGGTTTGAAAATAAAAGCTTATTCCACATGAAGTGAAGCCAAAAAGCAACAGAAAGATTAAAAAATAAAACCATCGACCTTAATTGAGTGTATTTACATTGATACACCATCTGTCAAATACCTACACTCCCATTCAACTATAAAGTAAGATGGCTTCCAGGAAATACGATTGATTTGAGATTTTGGCCCTAGAAAATTTAACCTATATAACCTAATGACTTAAATAAATTAACACAAATTAAGGTAAGATATAGGTGGGAATACAGACTTTCTAAACGTCATTAAATTAGCTATGAAAGAAACATTGTGATCATCCTAACAATAAGCACTGGAATGCCAGCCTTGGGATTGTGGTTTTCACATGCCTACATGGTTTCAACCATGTGAGTCTCTGTGGCTAAATATGAATGAAAGTTCACTTCCTAAAAGCAAAGCTCAGCGATGAACACCCAGAGTACTAATGGCAAACCTGCCAATATACTTTGTGTGACCTTTCATAAAATTTCTTAAATTATCTGGGCATCAGTTTCTTCATCTCTAATTAAAGATTCGAACAAATAGTCTCTGAGGTTTATTGACTTACAGACTCTTTGATCTCTTGGCTATTCCTGTTAGTGATTGATAAAACCACTTTTCTTCAGACTCTTAGTTGAGGAGAACACTGTTTGTATTGCCCTTACCAAAAATGTAACTATGGGGTTAGTTATGGACCTTCCAGAAGACATAGCAGTGCTAATATCTCATATATCTAGCAATTTTAATTCAAATATATGTCATTTCTGCAAAAATCTTTAAAAAGGCAAAACACATTCTAATATTTTGTTCTAATGCTTTATTAATTCTTTTCCCACATGACAGAATTACTAAATAAAGCATATATTGCTTTGATTTTTTAATCATTGTGTATTGTTTTCCTGCTTATCGTCTATAATATCTATTAAGTGGAAAAACAACAAAGATATTGCTATATGCAATTACATAGAGAGAAATGCTATCTCTTTCAGAGCAGCTTTTCCAAACAGCCCCATTTTTCAAATAGTGCAGTTTCAGCACCACTTAGCCTCTGCCCTTACAGCTACAGTAAATTATCCTTAAATTGGAAAGATGTCCTACTACAACTGAAAAGCAAATATCTAGTTAACCGACTTTCCATGTTAGGCCACCCCAATTCTGTGGTTTTAGCTGAGTCACTGACCCATTAAGAAGCATTCATTACTGCCAACGAAACAATCTATCCTCATGTAAAAATATCCTTAAGCTTCATGGCCTTCGATAAAGTATTAAATTTCCAGAATTTTTTGAGTTCATAAGGGGGTGAAATAACGTAAAAACAGAGTTTCCATGCCTACCTAGTAATAACATTTAACATTAAATAATCTTGCTGGATATAGAATGATAATAGATAAGATCAGACATGGGCATAGCAGCTAGTACAGTCATTAGTCATGGAGGTACACGTGTATCTAGACAATTGCTTGAACATTCAGCTTAACAAATGGCATGAATCCTTTTGGCCCTCTAATGTAGAGAACCCAGTTCATTAGTTTTCAATGAAGCATCTAGAAGTATCTAACACAAGGGTAGGAAAACTATGGCCTGTAGGCCAAACTCAGCCCACTACCTGTTTTTATAAATATAATTTTATTGAAACACAGCCATGCCTATTTGTTTACTAGTGCCTTTGGCTTCTTTCCTATTATAATGACAGGGTTGAGTAGTTGCAACAGAGAAAATATGGCCTAAAAAGTTTAAAATATTAACTATCTGGGCCTTTACCAAAAGTTTGCCAAACCTGCTGTATGAAACACATTAATTCAGGCTACTTTAGTTGTGGTCTATGTAAATCGTGAGAGTTATTTGAACTGTTACGGTTTTGTAAAGAGTCCCTTCTAAGTCAATGGAAATACCCCATTTCTCTTCTTTGTTCTATAAATTATTTTGCTTTTAAAATCAGGATTCTATGTAATTTAGCTATACATAACATTATTATGAACTTAATCAAAAGAAAAAGGAATGTTTAAATAAATTAAAGACATAGTATTTATTTGTTCCCAGATACCCAACTGAGCAAACAGTGAGATATATACCCACCTAAACCCTACACGAATTTGACCTTATGCTTATAGACCTTTTTAAAGTGCATTCATTTTTCTCTTCACAATGCCAGGACATTGACGGAATAAATTCCTACTTTAGAAGACTAAAGATGATGGTTACATAGGTTTAAAAACTTGCAAACATGATATGACTAATTTGTGGCATTATATGTCATATATTTCGTTCCTTAATCAATTTTGTCCATTTAACATTCTCTATTACTGACACGAAAATGTCTGCATTATCTGTACACCATCAGAGATGTTTCTCTTCATCAAACTTCCTATTGGCAAACCCCCTGCCTTCCTGTTAAGTGACTTAGTAGAGAGTGAACAACAATATTGTTCTTAACTAGACCAGTGTTCATCTCCATTAGAGCACACCAAGGAAAGCTCTGCTTAATAATGCTTGCTTTCTAAAAGTACTCCACTTAACTAGAAAGACTAAAAATATAGTCTGAATCATAAAGAAAGTGCCCAAACTCTTTTTTTCTTCAGCAGAGTAGAAACTAGGGCAACATAAGTGAGGTACCCAGCTTGCCTGTAAAATTTAAGGTGATGCTAAAAAGCTTGGTAATTAAGATACATAATTTTTTTTTTTTGGTTACCTGAATCACTTTTACAGTGCTTGAGTCCCCCAGATATTGTTCATTGTACCCGTTAGGTAGGTTTTCCCGCATTCCCTCCTCCCCCCTCGGCCCCAGTTGATTTCTGTAGAGCTTTACTTCCCTCTATGCATATGTGTGCTCATCAGTTAGTTCCAATTTAGTAGTGTGATATTTTTAGACAGCAAAATGATGCAAAAATACACGGGAAACAAAATATTAAAATTTTAAATCAAAAGAAGGTCAGTAACAGAGCATTGTAAAGCCATATGAGACCAGAAGCAAAAAATTTAAAAATCATTAATATTGATCATGTTTTGAATTAATTTTGATTTTTGGTGTCCCCTTAAATTTTGCCTCTAGAGGCAGGTGTGTGTGTCATTCACTTCATTCTAGTCTCAAACCTGTTCGTCACCCAATTAACTAAAATTTCACCAAATGGTAAGCAAACTGAAAAACCCCTTTGTGAGTAGTTGACTTTCAACAAAGTGAGAGAAACTACGGCAATTTTGCCAATGAACAGCACTTACAGCTGATATTGACAGTACCAAGCCAACGGAAGACATCCCCCTCTTCTATTTTTCCTTCCTCTCTCATTTCCCTCTTCTCTCTTTGTATTCCCTTCACATTGCTTTCATCAACACAGATACACAAGCCTGGCCTTGCCCCTTACATTGTAGGATAAATAAAGAGCTGATCTTTGCCCTCCCTGGTTCTACGCTATCAGTCCACCAAAAAAAAAAAAAAAAAAAAAAAAAAAATTGATAATCGGCCTACAGACAGGAAAGTCCAAGGAACGCAAATAAATTATTATTAAACATAGACCCATTTCCCTCCTTCGGATAATAAGCAGGGGAAGAATTCGGGAGTATTAACTTAAATATCACCACTTATTGCATTATGCTGCTCTTCACAGGTCCTCTAGAAGAGGGGTCCCCAACCTAGGGTGAGTTGTATAATTATTTCATTATATATTAAGATGCAATAATAGAAATAAAGTGCACAATAAATGCAATACACTTGAATCATCCCGAAACCATCCACCCACCCTCCAACCCCCCATCCCCCACCCCGGTTCATGGGAAAATTGTCTTCCATGAAAACAGTCCCTAGCGCCATAAAGTTTGGGGACTGTTGCTACATGGCTCAGCTAATCTGTAGAGTACTGTATGGCCAGGTTTACCATCAACGAATACAAAGACAAAGAGAATTTGCGGCAATTTTCCTTTCAGAGAGTACAGGAAACAATGCTGACCCACAGGTTGACCAAAGCATTTTAAACGTTTCCCTAAGCTTGACTAAACTTAGGACACGTTTCTTCCTGACAATAGCCACTGACCTTCCTTTTCTTAGAGCATTTACTTCAGAAAACTTTCTATTATAAATTTTTTCTCTTTTCCTTTGAGACGTAAGTCTTCTCACAGTCTCTTCCCAGAATTACAACCCAGAAATATTTTTCTCCAGGATCTGGGAGTAGACCCTTCCATATGTAAATATAAGGAAGATGGTGTCTGCAATGGACTGAATCACATCCCCCTAAATGTGTATGCTGAAGCCCTAACCTCCGTGTGACTGTATTGGATATAGGGCCTTAGGAGGTAACGAAGGGTAAATGAGGTCGTAAGATCAAAGCCCTAATCTAATAGAACTAACGTCGTTATAAAAATGGAAGGTACATTTTACAGATCTCTTTTTTCCTCTGTCTTTGCCGTGTGAGGATACAGCAAGAAAGTACCCATCTGCAAGCCGGGAAGAAGGCCTTCACCACAAACTGACCCTACTGGCACCTTGATCGTGGACTTCTCAGTCTCAAGAAGTGTGAGAAAAATAAATTTCTGTTGTTTAAGCCACCCAGCCTGTGGTGTTTCATTACAGCAGCCTGTGCAGGCTGAAGCAGCACCCCTACCTCTGTTTCTGTGTAAGGGTAGGTGCCCAAATTAGATAAACGGCAATTAGCAGGGCTGGGTGGGAAGACAGCCTAATTACATCGACCAACTTCCCTTCTCATCTTTGTCACTACCTTTCCACCAGCTCGCCCTAGCGTGTAGAAATTCTCCCACGTTTTATTTGAGCCAAGTTGGACTCAATCTCTCTCCCTCGTTTCAATAATCTTGAATAGAGTTTCCCTCACCTGTTAACTCGGTCCAGTGCAATTTTTCTCCAAAAGGTCAATTACTCACTGGTAATTTGTTTATTCTCTGCAATCTCTTTGCCATATACATATTTTTACCCAAAAGCATGACTGTTTTAAAATATATATAAAATATTGTTAATAATTATTGATTCAATAAGATACTTTTGCCTGTAATTCTTTGTAGTATTTTCTGTAAAGATAATTCTCTTCTTAATAACTGATTTCTGACTGTTTTCTTGAATCTTTCTCATTTAGGCATTCCTCTTTCTTTGATATTCTGGTTGCTTTGTACTGCATGATGATTATATTCACTTAAGAATATGTTTACTATAATCAGAATGTTTTCTGTTTTCCAGCAAAATATTTGTTAAGTAGTAGAGTCAAATATTTTTTTGAAATACATTTACAGTATGATAACCAAAAGTCTCAGTTTTCTCTGGATGATTTTAGAAATGAAAACCCAGTGCCCTGGGAAGCTCTCAGTCTTAAGCAAACTGATTTAATACATTTGCCTTCTTCCTTTTGTTTTCTCTAAGACTATCTGTCCACCAGGTCATCAGAACATAGCCATCTGCAAATAATCAATGTGTTCTCTAAAGAGTTGATGAAACTGCAAAAAGATAAAAATAGTGAAGGGGAGAGAAAAATAAAATGAAAGAAAGAGGAGGAAAAGAAAATACAGATACAGCACTTTCCTATGCCTACTACCAAATGAGGGAAACTATGATTCTTAGCATATTTATTTACAAATATTAGGTAAATTTACACAGCTAATGTGTCTGTTTTTAATGCATATATAATAATGGCTACATTTAAATATATTTTCAGGTTTACTTATTCTCCTTTGAATGCAAAGACACACCAGTATTACGTGAGTGATACCAAGGTATTTTAGAAAAAGATAAATGCTTCAAAGGAAAAGTGACACACTATATTCACTCTGCACAAAAGAAAAAAGAAAGACAAATTTAATAGCAGAATCAATTGCTGAAAAACCTGCAAATGTGAAAAGTGTTTGAGTTATTGCTTCTGTGAGCACTCCTAACATTTTTATTAACTTCCAAATGCATAATAATGACATTTCAAAAAAATTACCATACTTAGAGACAGATTTTAAGAGGGAAGTTATTCCCTGGGCCCAGTTCTACAACCATCATGGTAATAAAAATTCTCTGCCCATAGCAGCATTGAGCTGGCCAATGTTCTTACACCTGCCACTTGACAGGCCCAGGGACACAGACAGACACAGACAAAGTGAAATTTGAAATTCCTTGGTTGGTGTTGCAGTTAAATTTTGTTTTCAATTTATAAGATATTTTATTTTATATTTAAAATAAAAGAAGTGTAAAAGCACATTTTAATTTACATAGCACACAGTTTTCTCCATTATAATTATATTCATTTAATTCTATTCACTGAGCAAGAATTTTTCAGATGTGTGAGTTAAAAAGTGGTTAATACCATTTATTCAGGTATGTGTTACTTTTGGGGGAAAAGCTTATATTTGCTTATTCATGTGTATAGTATTTGATATAGAGCTTACATTAATATATTCCAAAACTAAGGCGATATGTTGTCCTCCTTGGTGTGTATCAGAAATACTTAGAGGACTACAGAACATGCAGATGTGTTGGCCCAGTCTCTGGAAATGCTGATTCAATAATGATCGGGTATCCTTGTGACTTTCAGCAAAGCCATCTTAATTAATTAAATAGTTCTTCATAGGTTGGGTGATTTTATAAATGATGTAAAGTAACATTTTTTCTCCTAAGTAGAAAAAGTAAAACAAACTCTGTAAAGAAAACATTCTTAGATTTGAAAAGTACAAAGGACAACATATCACACACCCTTTCATTATTGATCTCTGTAACTCCTGGGTCTGTTTTCTCACGTACAGTCTTTCATGGACTCTCACAGGCTTCTGACTTTGGAACGAAAAATTAACAGTGAAAAGGATGGGGTTGTGAGGCAGTAACTTAGTCCACCCCGTGTGGGAACATCTAGATGGTGCTAAACAGCATATGGAAATTACAACGACCAAACAACACGAGCTCCCAAGTACCAGCTCGGTGTCCAGGTTTGTGCTGGGTATGGAGGGTCAAAAAAGTGAATGGGATCTGGGTCTACACAGAGCATGAAATCCAGCATTACAAAGTCTGTATTTCCACACATCACTGAGATCATAACTGCTTATAAACTTTCTTCCAGTTAAGGTTACTTTTGATGTTTTTGTGGACATAATTTTCCTGTCTTTTCTTTTTCTTTTTCTTTCCTTTTTTTTTTTTTTTTTGAGACAGGGTGTCACTCTGTTACCTGGGCTAGAGTGCAGTGGTGTCATCATAGCTCATGGCAACTTCAAACCCCTGGGCTCAAGTGATCTTCCTGTGTCAGCCTCCCGAGTAGCTGGGACTACAGGCACTTGCCACCATGCCCAGATAACTTTTCTATTTTCTGTAGAGATAAGGGTCTTGCTTTTGCTCAGGCTGCTCTCAAAATCCTGATGTCAAGCAATCTTCCGGCCTCAGCCTCCCAAAGTGCTAGGATTACAGGCATTTTCCTGTCTTTTTAAATTTTATTATTATTATTTTTTTATCAGAGGGAAAAGTAGGAAACTGGTATAAGGCTGCCAAAAATTTTTCTACAATCTGTTCCCTGCCATCAGTATAGTCATACACATGCATTACCTTAGGAAAGACACTGCCTTCATTGGCAAAAATTGTTGATACACAAGTTGAGAAGTTTCCTGTTAACTCAGAAAAATCACTTGTATTTTTATGTTCTTTAGTAACAATCTCCCCACTCTGGAAACTTTCATTTTTGTATTTGAACTATAATTGTATCTGAAAAAAAGGGATTTAAAAACCCTAAAACTAGGAGAAATAAATGTTCTCAAACATCATGTGTGAAATTTATTATATTGATCATAGAAAAGTTATAGTAGCCATTGTTTTTTTCTTCTTCCCTATGGCCATTTAACTTTTGATTATTGTTAGGCTACTTGGTTAGATTTCTAATGTTAGTGAAAAATCACTTCTCTTAAAGGAGAATAGAGAGAAAATTTGCTTCTTTGCAACAGTGACAGCTAAATAAAAAAGAGACTATTACAAACCTGAAAGTAGCAAAATTTCAAAAACAAGTACAAACAAAAACAGACATGACTTCCTCAAATTATATCTTTTATGCCACATCACAGAAACAAATAGGAATGTTTTGTAAGTTTCAAATCAATAATAAGCTTGTGAGATCTGTAATTCTTTGGGATTAATTTCCAATTCCAAAATGCGAAATTATTTTAAATCATCTTTTCTTTGTTTTTTATTGAAAACTTTTTTATGATTTGAGATATTAAAGTGAACCGTCAGTTTGCGAACCTTGAAATAAAAAATAGGAAACTAGAATCTCTATTTTTATCTCCATTATAGAATTTGGAGTATTTTTTTTTTCTAACTTTGAAAAGTAAAATGCATCATCAAGAAACTGCTATCATGATCAAAATGAAAATGTGCAATTTATAAATTTAATAATTTTGATGTAAAATTTTTCTAAATGTCCAAGCTTTTTATCCAACATGCAGAGTCTACTTAGGTTAATTGATCCATATTAATTCCTAATCCAACATATTTAGTGCCACTCCTCATGGAATTCATTGTATGCTTCAAAAGGTGCAAGAAAGAAACTTCCCAGATGAGTGGCAGTATCTACATAGATGAGCTATACTCTGTCAAATTATATTCTAATGCACATGTTTAAGTAAAATCGAATCCCTCCCCCCACTAATTCACTGTGTTGTATCATACCATTGGAAATATATCCTCCCGAAGCAGGTTCTTTATGCTCTGAATGAAATAAGTATTGAAGTGAAGAAATCATGTTATATTATATTCAATTGGCAAATGATGAAATTATCATGGGATAAAAATGATAAAATATTATCATTTCTCTACTGTAATTATAATCATTGAACAGATCTAAAAAGAATAGTCAGTCCTTAATTACTTTAGCTAGGACTCTTGTTTCCTTTAGCTACCTACAAAATAAAATTGCTGATGATAACATTGTGTTCTTTTTGTAAGCTCCCTTCTCACTACATTTCGTTAGGGTCTTTTCACAAAACAAAGAGTGAAGCTGAGAATTGATGCATCAAATTAGTACTTAATAATGGAAGGGCAAAAGCGTCAGCAAGTACAAGTAAGCTGTACGGCTACTTGTGAGAATCTAAGCCTAATTACCAGTTTAAGAGTTGGCTCAAGGTAGACATTGTTGAACCCTATTTAAAGGCAGTATATGGGCCAATAAAACAAAAGAAAGTAGAACAAAAATAAAACAGAGAAAACAAAGTGACTACAACATTGGCAAAATCCTAAATGTGTCATGGTTTGAAACAATACAGTTCAGGTCCTGGTCATACCATTTAATTAGATCTTACTGTGATCTTGGACAATCCATGTCAATATATTAGCCTACATTTCCAACATACACTGGGGGAAAAAAACAGTCTCTTCAACAAATGGAGGTGGGAAAACTGGATATCCATTTGCAGAAGAATGAAACTAGATCCCTATCTCTTGCTATATACAACAATCAAATAAAAATGAATTAAAGACTTAAATCTGAGTCCTGAAACTATGAAACTAATGGAAAAAAGCATTGGGGAAACATTGCATGACATTGGTCTGGGCAAAGATTGCTTGAGAATATCTTAAAAGCAAAATCAACCAAAGCAAAAATGGACAAATGGGATCAAATCAAGCTAAAAAGTTTCTGCACAGCAAAGGAAACAATAAGCAAAGTCCAAAGACAACCCATAGAATGAGAAAAATATTTCTAAGCTACCGATCTGACAAGGGATTACTAAGCAGAAAATATAAAGTACTCAAAAAACTCAATAAGAAAAAAAAATAATCCAATTTAAAAGTGAGCAAAAGATCAAAATAGAAATTTCTCAAAAGAAGACATACAAATAGCCAAGAGGTATATGTAAAAAAATACTCAATATCACTAATCATCAAAACTACAATGAGATATCATTTCACTCCAGTTGAAATGGCTTTTATTCAAAAGACAGACAATAACAAATGCTGGTAAGAATGTGGAGAAAGGGAAACCCTCCTGCACTGTTGGTGGGAATGTATATTAGTGTAGCCACCATGGAGAGCAGTATGGAGGCTCCTCAAAAACTGACAATAGAACTACCAGCAATCCCAATGCTGGGTGTACAGCCAAAAGCCAAGACATCAATATATCAAAGAGATATCTGCACTCCCATGTTTATTGCAGCACTCTTTACAACAGCCAAGATATGGAATCAACATAAGTGCCTATTAATGGATAACTGGATAAAGAAAATGTGGCACATACACACAATGGAATATTATTCAGCCATAAAAAAGAGGGAAATCCTGTCATTCACAACAACATGGATGGAACTGGAGGACGTTGTGTTAAGTGAAATAAGCCAAGAGCAAAAAGACAAATATTGAATATTTTCAGTCATATCGGGAGCTAAAAAAATTGCTCTCATAGAGATATAAAGTAGAATGATGGTTACCAGAGGCTGGGCATAAGATCAGAGAGGGACAGTAAGGTGGAGATGGTTAATGGGTACAAATATACAGTTATATAGAAAGAATAAAATATAATATTCAACAGCACAATAGGGTGACTATAGTTAATAATTATTTATTGAAAACTTAAAAATAACTAAAAGAGTGAAATTGGAATGTTCCTAACACAAAGAAATGATAGATTCTTATGACGGATACCTCAACTATCCTGATTTGATCATTACATATTGTATTCCTATATCGAAACATCTCAGGTATCAAATATATACAACTATTATGTACTCATAATAATTAATGATAACAATTTTTGAAAAAATAAAAAGGAGAAACCAACAAGGACAAAGAAGAACAGGAAAGGTGACTACAGAAAGGGAGTTTTAAAATCTAAAAAACAAACATTAAAAAAACATATGTATATGAGTATTAGATGACTTAAACCTAGAAGGTCAAATACTAAACTACCCATTGAAGAACTACAGAAAAGAAGTAAATTAATTAACAACAAATAATCTGAAAACTTAAGAAGTTGTAGGGAGCAGACCTCTATGAAATGGGGATACAAATCCTTTTTTAAAATCTTATATCACCAAGAAAACAACTTTTCCAGAATTTTCCTGTCTGCAGAGATTGATCTAAATAGATGAAAAAATAAATGGCTCCCACTAAGCAGGTGGAAACCATATCAAAGAGGGGGAACAAAGAAAATTATTTCAGTTGAACCATGAGATGCAACACCATTTCTCTACGTGATCTGAGACCAGTGGCTGTCAGATTTACACCTCTCAGGGACTATAGTGGATAAGTCCTCTCCGGAGAACCTGACGAGTTGGATATTTGTCAATACAATTAGATACAGGATTAATATCCTACAATGAAGCCTGGCAATCCACAATCTACAAGTCTGCACAAAAACTTCCAATCAGTTTTTTAGTGCCTCATGTATTTTCTAATTAGAAAAATAAAGACTAAATTAAAGAAAATTAGAAATTTACAAAGCAATGATCAGATGAAAAAAATTAATGGCTTGATAGCTTCTGAAAAATAAGGGAAGATAATACATCAATAGAATTAAGTGGTATGAAACCTACAAGAAAAATAACATCAGATTATGAAAAAGAACTTGTTAAAGTCAAATATCAGAAGGCAAAATACTATCTAAGAGGAGAGCTTATTTTTATATCTAATAGTTTTCAATTAATTGATAAGTCCATTTTCCTTTCTAAAATATATGCTCTTTAAAAACTCTACATTTATTTCATGGTCTTAAAATTTTAGAATTTCTCTTTCCTTAATATGTTAGAAACTATAAAAACAATATTAACTACTGTTCTATTTTAGTTTGAAGGCTCATATAGAGACAGTATAGCTCACATGACAGACAACATATTATCTGGAGTAGAGTATACAGTAGGACTTAATAAGAATTAGGCAATGGGTAAAAAGTTAGAATTCAATTTTGTTTCATCAAGAAAAGGAGATTAATTAAAGCATGTAACCTGGAAAGACAGAATTAAAGTTACAAATGACTACAATTAATGGTGAAAAACCATCGGTATTCTATTCCATAATCCTTCCCCTCTAACAAAATATGGAATGAGACTGTTGTTTTGGAACTTCGATTAAAGTCCCAAAGCTGAAGACAGCGGATACAGTTTACAGTGAGGCCTTAGATACACCCCTTCAGACTAACAAAGGGATAGTGAAACAGTTCTCAAGACTCTCAGCTCTATTATCCACATTCGTGATTATAGACAAGGCTAGAAGTTTGTAAGAGATCTCACGATTGACCAAGAGATGGCTTTAGTCATGTTTTCACAATGAAGCATGAGTGTGTTATGGGGAGGGAGGTGGAAGGTCCATTAGCGGAATAAACTGGAAAGGATGCTGGGGAGAAAGGTAAACCTACACCTTTTATAGCAACTGGTATGAAGTCGGAATAGTGCCCAGCTGCCTTAGGAAAGGCCGGTAACTCACTGTTCTGAAAACACTTCTAACTATGAAAGGGCCTCATCTGATCCTTGTGTGCAGAGTAAGGCCAAGTCTATATGGAGGGTACCAACAGATTCAGTTTGAAAAATTAGCATAATATAGGGTAATATTTAAAGCAGATCACTGAATTCATTTCTTCAGAGACACGTTACATTGGATTTTTGCCTTACCTTTTGTCTGAACTTCCTTCAAGTACTCAATCAAAAAGCACTTCTTTGAACAAAAGAAAATTTTCCTTGAAACCAAAATGTGGTATCTATATGCAAAAAATTCTTTTGTACATTAAATGGTTTATCAATAAATTAACTGAAATAAGTAATTGCCAGTGAAACATGATACTCTCTATGTGTGTTTAACTTCATTAGCTTTTGTTTTTTGGTAGACATATTAATATAGTTGGCAATTTAATTTCACCTTTTCAAGTATAATTTTTCTTTAGAAACACAGTTTGCATTGGAAAACATAACAATGAATGGGAGTCATAAAAATGATCATTTTCTTAGTTTGAATGACTCCAAATCAGACACCAAGACATAGTTTTAGACACAAGTAGTTTATTTGAGAAGTCATAAGAAAGAAGTACAAATGAGGAAGTAGAGATAGATAGGGAAGACAAAAAAGCCAATAAACAATTTGATAAATAATAGGTTACTATTGTGGATAACTAGAGATAGAATTGCCTCAGAATTGACCATGGAGCGACAAAGAATGATGACCTTGATAGGCTGAAGCATTAAAGATTTCCTTAGTCTAAGTCTCGGGTACTTTTGGGTTGCTGTTCTCACAAATCAAGCAGGCTCCTACAGTGATGGTGAAGGCTCTAAAAAGAGAAGCAGATAGATGCGGATACTGGCTGCTTGGTGTGGAATGCGGCACAGTGAAATTGTCCACTGTCAATTCAAATGAATTTGGAAGTAAACTGAGTGGATATATCAATAAAAGAAGAAATCATTGGAGTTTGCTACTGTTTACCTCTTGATCTACCCAAATCTTCTCATGCCCCTTATTATGAACATCTGGTTACTAATATATCAAACCCTGGCCAGCAAAAATATCTAAAAAACTAGAGGGTTAATAAAATAAGCTGCAGTTTTACTGCTGCAAGAGGTCCCAAGGCAGTAATTGTTATTGATCAAATCTCCTCTATCACTTATTCTAGATTTTTTAAAATCTTTTGTTTATACTTCTACTGGTCTAGGTTGTTTACCCAGTGGAATTAACCAGGTTTAATATCTGAGAAATATGAGCCCTTAATTATATTGGATTGTTGCTGTTGTATTTATGATTTTCACTCATTATGGAAATATCAGTAAGAACCACAGCAGTTCCCACTCTCCAGATATACTCTGCCCTGTCTGCAGTGTCTATTGTCAACCCTAGATCCCCACATCTTCATAATCATCATTGTTGATAACATCCAACAGTACAATAACTTCTTTTCCTGCTGCTCTATTAAAATATGCAGACAGGTTTTTGTGCTATTGGAGACATAATTTTTTGTGCTATTTGATGGGCATTGGTCAATATAACTCTATCCCATATCAAAAATACATCTGGGCACCTGCCCAAGACTATAATTCCTGTTAGTTCCTTGCCTGATATTTAAGAGACAATTCCCATGTTCTCTCGGTCACTAGGTTCCAGAGGATGTGCTAGAGGATTGCATGTCCACATTCCAATTTTCACACAAACCTCTTTTATTATAAAATTGATCCTTGGGTCCAAGTCAATGTTATGATGGATCACATTTGTGGAAGACATCCTCCTCCTATCCCCTGTATTTTTCCTGTTAGAGACAAAGTACAGTATTAAAATATCAAAGGTGCTTGCCATAATCCTTTATACATTCCTCTTAAAAGATAATTATAAAGAATGGCTCAAAGATGTTTTGCCTCTGCCTACTTCGTAACTGAATATATCTTTCCACTGAATATACCTAAAGATAAGATATATCAATTTGAATATATAGTTAATCCACTGTTTATGTCTGTCCTCATTATCAATCTAATAGCACAAAGGCAAGTTTAACTGTGTTATTTGAGCCAGCCCATAAAACCCAAATGCTCTAAAACCCATATGTGTTACAGCCTTTGATATGATTTAATCTAATGCAGGTTTTAGATATGCTTTATACTTCCAAATTGAATTTAGGAAGAAGTCTGTTTCATTAAAATTGAATCTGTGTATTTCAAAATACAGCATCAAAGTTAATATGCAATGAGTAACAATCTGGTTGATTTTTGATATTTCTATTGGAAAACTGATGAAAGTGAGTAAAGGAGTAAAATCTAAATGATGCCATACGGATGAGAGAGAGTGTTTCAGCAGGGAATTGAAAAAAAGGAAAAGTGACCTGGCCTCTCTATTCTCAGCCTTTAAACTACAAACCTTTCTTTTTCCAAAAGCTTCAGTTCCTTTTTCAAAATTTTAGGAAAAGTGAATGAAGGGATACCCAGATTAGTGAGTAAGTAACTTTGGGAGGAGGTTAATTCTATCAGTGAAATATAAATATCATCTTCTTAGAGTTATATAATCTTAAATATTTATGTAAGTTATAATGGTAAATTCTTATAATGATTTGTCTAGGAACATGCATTTAAAAGTGTGCACCAATATTACACAGATAACATGCTGGTAATGACAAGTATGGAAAAGGATTATCAATATTCTCTGTTATTACCCTCTTGGTGGTATATTTTCTCCTTTTATGATACAAAGTGATGTGTCTCTACTTCCCTAAGTGATATTTTATTTGAAAGGAAAGCTCTTCATTATCAGTATTATTAGTAATAAAAATGGCATGCTTATATAGGCTATGTTTTTATAAAATAAAGATGGAAAAATTTAGAATTCAGAATTTTCTACTGTTTTCTTCAATAAACAGCTTAAGAACACAAGTGAAAGGGAAAAAATACATACTTAAAATTTAAACCAACAAGGAAATTCACAAGCGCTCAACAAAAATAAAAATGCTACTTTCTAAAAATATGAATTTCCATTAACATTATCATAACAAATTTATTCCATCAGTTTCTGCTATGTCTTCACTATTATCTTCTCATTTCTGTATAAACACTACAAATTATTTCATGCTAAGTTAATTGTTCTCTCACATTCGCTTTGCTTGCCTGTTAGTTTTCCCATTAACTTTCCATCTTTTCTCTAAAAACTTTCATAAAACTTTAGAGAAAAAAGGTATCTTTTTTGCACTTCTCAATAATACCTAAAATTCCCATGATTCAGTGAGTCTCTACTCAAAGGAAAAAAGAAAAGGATATTTGGGTTCAAAGAAAAAGAATAAATGCGTTAGTGTTGCCTAATGACATCTCTGAAAAAAAAAAACACTTAAATTTAATCACAGTTTATGAAGGACTGTGAATATCTAGAAATATGAAATATAAATATTAATATGTACAACACAGATAACTACTTCAAAACTTCAATCCTCCAATTGCTCTCATCCACAAGCAGTAAATGATTTTGGACTACTCTTCTTAATTGTGAGCCCATAAACCCAGTAATAAGGTAACAGGAATAATTATTATTGTATGATAATACATACGATTACATAAAATGACTTTGTTAAATTATCTTAATAAATCTATTATTTTTATTTTATAGAAGAGAAAACTGAAACTCAGAAAAAGGTATTAAATAACTTTTCTAAAATCTGAGGTTTACAACTCTAAGTTTTGATATACTACTGCTTTCAGTCTCACAATATTTCTTCCTGCACCTCACTCATTCATCAGTTTCAACTCTTTATCTGACGGATCCATGGACATTTAGTCTTGTTCTTTCCTTCTTTTGAGATTACCCGCACCCCGCCGCCCCCACTGGCAGTCATGTTTACAGGTACTGCTACAACCAGAAGTCTTTGTAGTACAGATTTCCTTTTGACGAAAGGGGCAAAGAATAAAAATCTCACTTTGATATATTAGCATAAATAATTTATCTTATTGCATTCCCTTTTCCATTTATAAAGATAAAATAAGTTCATCTTCTGAAGCAGTCTTAATGCCACGATAAATTTATAGCAAAGACAGAATATTATAAGAGTTTCCTTTCTGAAGCATTTGATATATTAGTAAACTCTACACAAAATTTGTTTGCAACTAAAATAATATTTGTGCCATAATCTGTGGATTGAAAATTACATGTAAAGTGTTGGCCCACAGAGGTTGTTAAATTTTATCTTTTAAAAAATGCCTTGCTTGATTTGCTGTTAACAAAATGCCTGAAAGGCCTATCAAAATTCAACACAAAAATTATTTTTTTAATTTCTAAAACATTGAAGGGGTACAAATGTTTTTTGTTACATGGATGAATTGAATTATGTTGAAGTCAGGGCTTCCTGTGTACCCATTACCAGAATAGTGCACATTGTACCTGATAGGTAGATTTTTGTCCCTTACCCCATTTCCAACCTTCCCCCTTCTTAGTTTTCAATGTCCATTATACCACTTTATGACCACATGTATGCCTCATTTAGCTCCCACTTATAAGTGAGAACATATGGTATTTGTTTTCCCATTCCTGAGATACTTCACATAGGATAATGGTCCCCAGTTCTATTCAAGTTGCTGCAAAAGATAGTATTTTATTTCTTTGTGTGTAGTAGGGGTATATCTATCTATCTATCTATCTATATATATATAATGTATATATATATATATCTCACATGTTCTTTATCCATTCACCAGTAGTTGGGCAATTAGCTTGATTTCATATCTTTGCAATTGTGAACTGTGCTGCAGTAAACATTTGGGTGCACATATCTTATTAGTCAAATGATTAACGTATACCCAGTAATGGGGTTGCTGGATAGAATAGGAGGTCTTCTTTTAGTACCTTGAGGGATCTCAATACTGTTTTCCATAGTAGTTTTACTAGCTTACATTCCCACTGACAGTGTATAAGCTTTCCCTTTTTACCATATCTCTACCAACGTCTATTGTTTTTTGACTTTTTAATCATGGCCATTCTGACAGGGGTAAGGCAATATATCTTTGTGGTTTTAATTTGCATTTCCCTGATGATTAGTGATGCTGAGCATTTTTTCATATGTCTGTGGGTCATTTGTCTATCTTCTTTTGAAAAAAAAGTGTTCATGTTTTTTGCCCACTTTTTGATGGGGTTATTTGTTTTTTTCTTGCTGATTTGTTTGAGTTCTTTGTAGATTCTATATATTAGCCATTTATCATATATATAGTTTATTAATATTTTCTCCCATTCCATAGGTTGTCTATTTACTTTATTTCCTTTGCTGTGCAGAAACTTTTTAGTTTAATTAAGTCACATATATTTATTTTTATTGTTGCTGTATTTGATATTGCAGTCTTAGTATTAAATTATTCACTGAGGCCAACATCCAAAAGAGTTTTTCCCATGCTTTGTTTCAGAATGTTTATGGTTTCAAATATTAATTTAAGTCTTTAATCCATATTGAGTTAATTTTTGTATATGGTGAGAGAGAAATATCCAGTTTCATTCTTCTACAGGTGGCTACCAAGTTTTCCCAGCAGCACTTATTGAATAGGGTGTCCTTTCCCCAGTGTATGTTTTTGTCTGCTTTGTCAAAAACCAATTGGTCATAGCTAACTGGAATCTCTATTTTGTTCCATTGGTCTATATCTCTACAATTATACCAGTACTGTGCTGTTTTCAATATTAATATGACAGCCTGGTAGTATAATTTACAGTCAGGTAATGTGATGCCTCCAGATTTGTTCTTTTTGGTTAAGGTTGCTTTATCTATTTGGGGTTTTTTTTTTTTTCCTTTTTTTGGTTACCTATGAAGTTTAGGATAATTTTTTCTAAATCTGTGAAAAATAATGTGGTACTTTGATGGGAATTGCATTGAATCTGTAAATCACTTTGGGGAGTATGGACATTTTAACAATATTGATTCTTCCAATCCATGAGCATGGGATGTTTTTCCATCTGTTTGTATCAGCTACAATTTCTTTCATAAGTGTTTTGCAGTTTTCCTTGTAGAGATCTTTCACCTCTTTGGGTAAATATACTCCTAGATATTTTATTTTCTCTGCAGCTATTGTAAATGGAGTTGAGTTCTTGATTTGACTCTCAGCTTCAGTGTTATTAGTGTATAGACATGCTATTGATCTGTGTACTTTAATTTTGTAACCTGAGACTTTACTGAATTCATTTATCAATTCTAGAAGTCTTGTGGTGGAGTCTTTAGGGTTTTCTAAGTATAAGATCATATCATTGCCAAACAGGGATAGTTAGTCATTCTCTTTCCTGATTTGGATTCCCTTTATTTCTTTCTCTTGCCAGAGTGCTCTGGCTGGGACTTCCAGTATTATGTTTAATAGAAGTGATGACAGTGGGCACCCTTGACTTATGACTATGTGCCTTGGTAATGTCCTATTTGCCATGAATCTTCAAGATGTTCAATGACCTCCTTGTATCTGGATGTCTCAATCTCTAACAATACCAGGGAAGTTTTCCTCAATTGTTTCCTCAAATAGGTTTTCCATGCTTTTTGCTTTTTCTCCTTCTCCCTCAGGGATGCCTATAATTCTGATATTCATTCATTTTACATAGTTCCAATATTTCTCAGTTCTTCTACACTTTTGTCTTACTGGGTTAATTCAAAAGCCTGTGTTCAAGCTCTGAAATTCTTTTTCCTGCTTAGTCTAGTCTATTGTTAAAACTTTCTGCTGTGTTTTGAAATTCCCTAAATGATTCTTTCATTTCTGTAAGTTCTGTTTTATCTTTGCTTATGTTGTCTATCTCTCTACTGAATTTTTAATCCATGTCCTAAATTATTTTTTGATTTATTTGTGTTGGTTTTCAACTTTCTCATCAATCCCATTGATCTTACTTGCCATCCATATTCTGAATTCCATATTTGACATTTGAATGATTTCCTTTTGGTGGGAATCCATTGTTGGAGGAGTATTGTGATCCTTTGGGGGTGTCAAAACTGTTTTTTTGTTTGTTTGTTTGTTTGTTTTTGTTTTTTATGTTGCTGGAGTTCTTATGCTGGTTCCTTATCATCTGAAACATGTTCTGTCATCTTAAGACAGACAGGTTTGCAGTACACCTGTTCTCTGCTAGGAACTCTCTTGCTCGGTGAAGAGAGGCAGTGGTCCCTGGACAGCACCCTTAAGTCCTACTCTGGAAGATTAACCCAGGAAGAGAGGGGTGGATGCACTGTGAGCCTTTAACACTGTAGCTCTCCTGCATCTCACCATTGCCCTGTGCTTATCATGGGCAGTTGGCATCTTGTGGCATGAGCACTCTCCCTGCCCAGATCCAGTGGCAACAGAGTCTGTCAGCCTTCAGTGGCTTGAGCCTTACTCAGGTTTGCTAGAGGTGGTGATGTTTGTTGACCTGCAGTGGCCCTGGTGGCAGTGAGGGTGTGGGGCACCTACCCACAGGACATGTGAGAGCTCCTGGCCTCCCCATTCCCACCCAAGCCTGGCAAGGTGATGGGGAGGGGGCAGCATTGGATCAGACCCCTAGGTAGACACAACACTCTGGGTTTGGGATCTCAAAATGGCATCAGTCACAGAATCCAGGGTCTGTAAGCCAGCAGGACTCCCCTGTGCCTCTTCTCTGGAACAAGGTCACTGCCCAATGTCCAGTCAGTTCCCTACATTAGTCTGGCAGTCTGCTGCTGTGGAAGGTCCCTCCCTCAGCTGAGATTGCAATGTCCACAGGTGAAATGTGGAGTCTGGGATTGTCCCCTCTGTCCCTTCTCCACACATGGTTGCCTTCTCCATGTACCTCTGATCCTGTTGAGCTGGTCACCCCATTTTCCTCTTCTTCACTTTGGAAGATTCCTGTCACCTCTCTGTTGATTCCCAATGCTCTCTCTTAGATTATCTATCTGAAGGTGAATATCCACTCACCACTTTTGATCCTCTTCATGAGAGTGGATTGTGTGGGTTTCCAGTCCATCATCTTGGTTTCCCCATCAAAAATTAAATTGTTTCTTAGATTATCCCAATATTTGACTAGAAAATACAAAGGGTTAACAAAAATATAGAAAAATAAGTAAAGATATCAGTACCCCTTATTAATTAGTTTTCAAATTTTAAGGTCACGCTTATAATAAACATAAAAATTATTTGCAAATTGTTGTCTTAATTCTCTGTGAGTAAAATCCTAAAATAATAATTACCATTTTATTTTCTTTGCCTGTATTGCTGTGAAGCCTGAAAATATTAATAAACCAAATGCAGGAAAATCTAAAACAGGTCTCCCAATAAATGAATATTTTAAAAAAGTGTTTTAAAAGAGATAGCCTTGAAGGAGACATGTGAAGCAGGCCTATACTTTTCCATATAACAAAGGTATTAGTGCATATGAAAGGAGAAATACATTAATATTAATATTCAGAAAGATATAGGGGAAATGGACTTATCTTGGTCCCAATATAAGCTCTTTTTACTATGCCTTTAATTGATATAATTTGAAAAGCAAAGATTTCTGTGATGCCTATCCTTATGATATAGCAGAGGACACATCAACAGCAAGCCTGCCCTCACAGAGCTTGTAATGCTGAAATATTTTAGTTCTGCAAATTTTACATCTACATATTTTTATTTTTAAAAGTGAAGCCAAATAGATAATTTTCATAATGAATATGTTTCCATTCACATGTTTCCTATTCATAAAATAGTTGCATATGCCAGATGCTATATGTGACAAAATTTTAGGTCAGAAGGTAAATCAGTAAACATGGAAACAGCAACCTAATGTCATCTTTTCCTCTCCGACTCTGGTCTTTCCATCACTTATGGCTGTGCCAAAATTTTTAGAATAAGAAATTTCTGAGGATAACTGTTGACAGATAAGGAAAAACTCTGAAGAGGCAAAAGAAGTGAATGTTGATAGATCAATATATACCAAGTGCAGAATTGCAGGGAAGCAAGAGCACAGGTTGAAGAGTTAGCCAAAATTATAGTTAAAAATAATTGATTGTGTATTTCAAAATAACTAGAAGAGAAGAAATGTAATGTTCCCAGCTCAAAAAAGATAAACATTTGAGGTGACAGATACCCCAGTTACCCTGAGTTGATCATTACTCTTTGAATATATGTATCAAAATATCATATTACCTCAAAATATGTACAACTATGATATATCGATAAAATACAAAAAAGTAAGCTGAATCAAAATGATTATTACTGCGAAAGAAGAAATTTAGAGGATCTTAAGACAACTGAATAGAGCCATCCTCTGAGATCTGCATGGAAAGAGGGTTGGAAATTTATGGGACATTCTTGGGGAAAGAAAAGATAGAAAATCAGCAAGAGAGAAATAAAGTAATGGGAGAAGCATAGACTAAGTTGATTATGATCGTCAGGATTATGTAATTTTGTAGGTGAAA
>RJWJ010020747.1:0-28691 GCA_004363605.1 Indri indri | reverse complement strand
TGCCACTCTCTGCCATCACCCCGTGCGTATTTCATCGTCACTCCCTTTGCTGCGTGGATACAGGACATTTCACACCGGTGCTCCCTCCCTTGTTTCTAGGTTGAACTTCCCGTCGGCCCATGAACTCCCTGGCGCTGGGATCACACTCTGTGTATTTCTGGAGCACCGTGCCTGCCGCAGAGTTACTTCTCCTTGAGTTTTGTTCAACAAATGAACATTAACAAAAAGTAACAGTTTACCAGGGGTAGACGAAGAATCTTATTTTAGGAGTCTGCTACGTGCTGTGCGACAGACTTCTTGTTGTGTTCCTGTAACTCCACTGGAGGCCTTGCATTTCAGCAGAGAATCATGTTGGTTCTTCCTGAGCCGGATTGCAGATGAGAAACCATTCATATAATGAAGGGAACATCTCTGCACGAGACTGGCCTTCTGTCTTGTTCAGTCGCACCTGGAGGGTAGCCCAGATGAATGTCCGAGACTGTGGGTCCTTGAAGTTCAAATACGAGCTCTCTCACTACAATTGTGTGCAACTTTGGGCAAGTAAGCTTTCACTTCTGTCAGCCTCAGTTTCCGAAAACCTCTGCAACAAGAGAAAAATAAAAATATCAACCTCATAAGAATGTTGTGAGAAAAAGATGAGCTAACACAGGTAAAATTTAGTACAGTGCCTGCTCCAGAAGTGTTAAAGTATTAGGTATCATTACTGGGACCAACTTTTATTTTCATTGATTCATTGACTTATTTATAGTTCACCTCCGCAGCCAGTCAGTGGCTCTAGCGTCATGCTACACGGTCGTCCCCACAGGTGGAACGGTCTTTGGAAATGTGTGGGCAGTTCTTGGGCTCAGTCCGGAACCTCTGCCCCAGTGCCTCCTGCACCCCACCGTCCAAACCAACCATCCTGTCTTCTGGGACCCCAATCGCATGACTCCCCTTCCCGCGGACACTTCCTGTGTTTCCAGATCTGACGACTCACTCAGCGCTTGGCTTTGACTTTCTGATTCCAGTCCTGGCCTCAGGCCTGGTTCAGCAGCTTCCTCTACCTGCTTCGATATCTGAGCTCGTCCAGACCCTGCGGGTCTCACACTGTGGCGCAGGCTGTCGCAATGGGTGCGCCCACAGATTGGCCCGAACGTGTGACAGGAATCTGGCCATTCCTTCCAGATAAATGAAAAGGTACTGGGATGGAGAATTTCATAGCTCTGTGTTCCCTATAAATAAGGCTAGACGCAGAAAAAACTTTTTGAAGTGATCTATTAATCTCCATTTACAGCTGGGTTAATAAGGTTGAAGGAGATGAGACGTGGTATGTAGCAGAAAGGCTGGACATTCGCCCTTCCAGTCACTTACTGTGTGTAACGAGTGACTCCAAAACTTAGTGGCTTAGAACAATAATCTATTGTTACTGTAACTCATGATTCCATGGGTCAAGAAGTTGGAATATATGTATGGAATATACAGAGAACAAACAATGTATAATTATAGAATATATATAATACTATTTAATATCTCTTCAAGTCTACCGAAGTCTTATCTCTAGAAATTATAATTAGATGAGAGATTTGAAAAAATCATGACTCAGGTTGTCTTAATGAATATGTAGACATGCATTCCGTGATTTAGCAACGATGCAGATTACCAGTTAACACATATGCCGATAACCAGATTTGTACATCAGACTATGGAGACTTGTTCCAGAAATGAGCCCTGCATTATTCAAGGAATCCAGAAAGAATAAGGCAATGGAATGATGCTGGTTTTTAAATATAATTTTCCAGCAGTTTAAAAAGAATAAGTTTTTCATTTAAAAAGCCAGCGGTATCAGCAGGCAACTAAGTTCTGTTTTAGTTGGAAATCAGTGGGTGGGAATATAAAGCCACAGGTTTTTTTTTTTTTTTTCCTAAATGGAACTGGAGAAGCAGCAGATATAACAAGTTGTAATCAGCCAAATTTCTTTTTTTATAAATATATGAGTAAGGAGTTGGAGTTTTCTTTTTATATTTTATATGTGTGTGTATGTATGTGTGTGTATATATATATATTTTTTTTTTAATCCAATATAGCAGTAGAAAAAATCACCTTTGCTAATCTCAGTTTCTTTTTGCTGCACAAAATCCTTTATTTGGGGGAGGTCAAAAGAAATCCCTGTGACACCTTAAGAATCTGTGGAAAATCAGAGATTTAAGAGGCCAAAATAACCTAAGGCCATTTGCATCCAGAAGTAAAGGGGTATGATTTTCTAATGGTATCTCACCTACTCCCCTGTGCAAGGGGTTCTAGGTTGGGCAGCTCTAGGGTGCCAGTTCCCTGGCCGAGGCTGGGGAAAGTTGTTAGGGCTGGGATGAGTGTGAAGTGGTCAGCTAGAGTGGATTAAGCCAGGGGCCAAGTACAACCAGGGATCTAAGAAAGGGAGCTGGCAGCCAGGGCCAGAGAACAGCATCACCCCGCGGCTGTGGACCAAGGACGGGACGGTACACCTTGGCCTCGGCCCCTCACTGGCCTCTAGCCTGAGTCCAAAGACTTTACCTCTCCCGATCAGTTTCTTCATCTGCAGTGGGGCTTGCAACGCCTACACGTTCGTTATTTGAGGATTAAGTGACAAAAATGAATAAAAAGGGCTTGGTCCAACAAATGGTCCAAGAGGCCACAGCAAGTATAAAAGTTTCTGATGAGCTAGTAGCTTACGATCCAGCTAAATGCGCTGGCAGGACAGGAAGGAGAGCACCCTGGGAACATCTCTAGACGGTCCTGGACTTTGTGGCCCTGATAGTGTGGTTGGGCAGGGGTGGCTGGGCTGCCTATGGTTAGAGACAGACTGGGGACAGGCAGACGTTGTCACGCCCAACATAACAATGGGAGTGAACACCATTATGCTTTCTTTAGGCCGCAGATCTCTTCCTCAACAGCTCGTGTAGGTGTGCACTTGTGTGCATGCGTTTGTGTGTGCCTAGGCAGCAGGGAAACTATTTAACAAATCTATGGTAAGCGCTCTAAGGGAATTTGCAATAACAACACTGGAGTGAATCCTTTTGTGAAGGAGGGAATCTCCTGGCCAAGTAATTACTCAGCATATAATTAGTCTCTTGTGCACCCTTCACCGGGGTGTTCCGTTTTACTGCAAGGCAGCGTTAAGGGTGTGGACACTGGCATTGGGGTGTCAGAGTGAAATTTCTGGCTCTTCGACTGACTTAGGCAAGTGACTTCACCTCTCCGTGCCTCAGTTTCTTCATTTTCAAGTGGAGATTATGCCAGCTGCTACCTCACCACGTTTTCGTCAGGATTAAATGAGTTTATGCATGCTGTGCTCCCAGGATAACGCTTGGCACATAGCTTAAGTACACAGTGAGCCTCAGTTACTGTATTCTACTCCGTTTAATCGTATTGCCCTAGCACTGCTGTCATCCACTTCCTTGGCCCAGAAATCCTGTAGGCAGCCTGCTCCCCACTTTCCACCTTGCATGAAATTTACCACCAAGTCCTGTTGAATCTCTGGCCAGGATGCATTAGAGAGATGCCTCCTCCCCTTCTCCCTTCACTGTGTCCGTCCTGGTACAAGCCATCACTGCCACGTGCTGCATTCTCAGTGACAGCCCCACGTGGCCTCCATACGCCATCATCCACGCTCCAACTGTGGGGAACCCAAACCACCCAGAGCTGATGTGCAAGCCTTCCGCAGCTCCGCCAGGCCAGCCTTGACCTGGCCACATTTTGTCAATGCCTCATCCCAAACCGTGCCCCTCCCAGGGCCCCTAAAACCATCTACGCAGGTCTTCCCGCTATCCAAAAAGCCCATGCCCCTTCTGGTCTCTGGCACAACTTTCTTTGCACATTAAAAGATGAGCTGTTTACATGTGCTGTACCGACCTCACTGAAGCATCTTTCCTGGTTCTGTATCCAATGTGTCTAGCTAAGCTTTGCACTTAGTGTGTTTTGAGTAAATACACGTTAAGTGAAAAAGGAGAAAATTCAGTCACCCTCTAAAGGACAAACATTTTGGTGTGAATTCCAGGGAACAATCCCTGAGTCAAATTTCCATACATGAAAATCTCCCAGGGAGGAGTCAGCCAGCCCTACTCCTCGCATTATCTATAATTAGACGATCACAAACAGGTTCGGAGCACGTCGCAAAGAGGAATCTCTCTGGGAGCAGAAGCTCTCTTGTTCTCGAGGTGCTTCTGTGTCACTCCGATCTTAAATTTTAAGATCTTAGGTATATTTCTGTCGAATGTAGGCAACTCTCGACTTTCTTTGCTGTGGGTGGACAATAGGGGTTTTGAGCAATGGGGACTTGAACGTCAGGAAACCCACAGTTAGATTCACTCAGCTAGATGACAATTAGGCTGTATTCGGCACAATCAGTATACTCTTAGTGAGCACCTACTATGTACAAAGCACAAAGCTATAAAATAAGAAGGGGGATGGCAAATACAAAGGCATTAATTATCCAGTTCTATCAGACTATCAGGTGCTGTGGGTACAAGTGGAAATGCCCCTGAACAGGGACATTAAGGTGAGAGTAGAAAGATTTGAATGCCAAACTGAAGAGCGAGTCAAACCACTAACAGGGAAACCCACAATGATCACTGGCAGGGTGCTGGTGAGCTGTTTCTCTTCGTAGACAGATGCACACATCATGCCCTCGCCATGCAACCTCGGCTTGCCATTCCAACTGAGCTGGCATATGGCTTAAAAGAAATGCAGAAGTGGGGTTCAGGTCCCCACCTCCCATCTGCCCTGAGACAGAACGTTCACAAGTCAGGCCGCTTCCCCAGCTCTACACTCCAGAGGAAATGCTGGGAGCTGAGGGAGTGGGCCTGGAATCTTGGGTCCTGAGGAAGCAGCTCACACCCCCCACCCAGGGGACTACTAGGGAGCATCTGGGAGAAGCACCAGGGAGCTGCAGATTCCTGGCACCGTCAACAAAAACAGAATGCACTGGGAAGAAACTGCAACATTCAACAACAGCATGGGTTCAGATTGTGGCTGTCACTGCTTCGCCTTATGGCTTTGGGTGCGTCATTAACGCTCTGCCCCTCTAATCACTCATCCATAAAATGGGAGAAAACTAACATTCCTGAGTATATGGACAATTGCCTCTTCTTTTTCTTTCCTTTTTTTTTCTTTTTTCGAAATAGTGCCTTAGTAGAATGTAGACTCATTTTCCCGACTATCCATTGTTCAAAATAAACAGAGAAGCTGAGTCTGGACTCAAAATCTACAACCAGAGTCTATGACTAGACAAGCACATAGTAGCAGTTCCAGGACTCGGCGCTTCCGTGGGGACACAATCAGGGCAGTCTTAGACCCAGGGGGACTGTGCAGTACCATAACAATCTTTGTGCTTAAGCCCCTTCCTTCCACCTTGCAGAATAAACCAAGGGTGCCCACAGGGCTGTTACCAAAGCGTTCTAAGACTTTTAAATGAGATCACAGGACAGATGCACACACAATTGTTTTGCAATCTGTAAAGTCCCACATAGTGTGAGTTGCTGTTATTTATTCTTATTATCATTATTATTATTATTATTATCAGGTGTCTAGTCCCATGGGGGACCATCACCCATGGCCCATCCCCTCCAACCGCCTCATGTATTAATACACATTTACCTCTTCTTTACCTCCCACCTGCATACTGCTAGAGAGGATGGAAGGCAGTTTACATAGCGAATATAGTAATGGTATAATAAGGAAGTAAAATAAAATTGAAAATAGGAGCATAAAAAATGGAGAATGCCCTTATTTTTGGTATAGGAGTTCAGATCATTTCTCGGCCATACGTTCCTAACAGCCAGAGCAGAGAGGACAGCCTGAGCGATCCGCGCTTACCTTATCAGAGCGGAAGTCACCACCAGCTCCTCAGAGGCAACTCTTTCCCTGACCCTAAACCGCTACAGGAATGTTCTAGGAGTCCTGTGGTCAGAGGTCAGTTTCAAAAGCCAGAGGAGCAGCTGATCTGGCTGAGAGGAGCACGGGGGCAGGAAAGGGAAAGGAGAGCCTAAGTGAGTCTAGACGGCAACCAGAAGTGGACAGGAGGGGACGGGCAACCCAGGCAGGGAGCCGTGTGTGCAGACGCCCAGAGAGAGGGTGCGCGGGGCTGACCGCGGGAAGGAGCCATCCCAGAGTCGTCACGGCAGCCGCCGCGTGTGTTGGCACATGTGGGTGCCCCATAAATATGTGTCCAGTGGAAAAAGCCAAGGGGAATATGAATAAATCTGTCAGGAAAATAAAACCAAAGAACCAGATAGCTCAGAAACTCAACCAAGCCAAACATCCCTGCTGCCCCATGAGTCCACGTGTGATTTAATAATAAGAGAGTCACAGGCTTTAAGCTGGAGCGCTCTCTGTCTTCCCCCTGCCACAGTCTCTGTCCAAAGGGTGCCAAGCAATATGGCTCTCTCTGGAATATTCTAGCACCTCCAGGCTTCCCCAGCAGTGGCTGGGATCAGTGGAGTCTGGGAGGGGCGGTGCTGCAGGGCTCCCTCCCAGGTGACACATCCAGACTGACTTTGGAATAAGAGAAACTGAGAAACTCCCGAAGTGACCTGTTGATTAGCTGACACCAATTCTCACTAACTGGTTTTGGTCACCTCACTTTCTGCAACTTGGTGGCGCATCAGATGGACCCTGGTATAGCAGAGTTAAACAAGTAATAACAGCTGACGGTTAAGAACCCAGTTACTATTTATTTGGCCAACTAGGAAACCGGCTTCTACTGTGTGCCAGGCCGTGTAGACCGCGGGGAACTGGAGGTTGGGAAACCACAGTCCCCCCTTCTCCCAAGGCTCTCCGCCCCTCCCTGCCCTTCACTTCTGCGTCTCTGCTGCCCTCCCCCCAGTTCCCACCCTTCTTCCTTTCTGTCTCTTCTCTTTCTTCTTCTTTCTCTGTCCCTCGAAACATTTAGGGTGTGTGCTTTATCCTCGGCGTTTCAAATGTCACATTGGCACGTCCAGAATGAATTTTCCATTCATTCTGTCCCTACTAGGACACCACATTCCACTCAATTCTTCAAATGTCTTTTCTGTCCTGGAACAAAATCTATCACATCTTTGATCATTTCTTACCCATCTCTGTCTTTCTTTTCTCTCGGTAAGTTGCGTATCGGGTGTGACAGCCAGAACGCCAGTCCCCCAAAGACGTTCACATGCTCATCTCCAGAACTGTGCCTAAGTTAGGTTGCGCAGCAACCAGTAATTAAAGTTGCAGATGGAACTGAGGCTGCTAATCAGCCCTCCTTAAGGTGGGGGCATATCCCGGGCCACTCAGGGGAGTCCAGTGAAGTCAACGGGGTCCTTGAGGGTGAAGGAGGGAGGCACAGAGGAGGCCATGGGAAGGAAATAGGAGACTCAGATGACTGTTGCCAGCCTTGAAGGCGGAAGAAGGGCTGAGAGCCAAGGACTATGGCAACCTCTAGAAACTGGGCAAGGCAAGGGGATGGAGTCTGCCCTAGGTCTCTGGGAAGGAAGGCAGCCCTGCCAACACTTGCTTTTAGCCCAGCGAGGACCGTGCTGGACTTCTAATCCACAGCACTGTAGAATAATATATTCATGTTGTTTTAGCTACTGTTTGTGTGATTTGTTACTGAACCAATAGGAAATTAATCCATTGGGCCTTCTGGATTGATTCTCTACAGCTCTTATATTTTCCTTCCTTTTTCCCATCGTTTTTGGAATTGTCTCTGACTTTAACTTCTGCCATTTTTATTCAGCTCTTTCATTTTGTTGGTTTGACATTCAATTACCAAGAGTTTTCATTCCTCTTTTCCTTTCCTGTGGCATCCTTTTCTTGTTTGACTGATGCAGTGTCATTTCAAGGAACTCCCAGGCTGGAGGTGACTGCTCCCCAGTGTCCTCTGCTTCATTTCCAGACTCCACGCGTCGGTGCACTCTCCAGATGTTCGCTGGTGTCTGGTTCTCTCCCTGTATTTAAGCATAGAGAAGAGGGTTTTGACTTCTGGATGGAGAGAAATCCCCAAGGGAGATTTGGACCGTCCCCTTGTCACCTGTGGACTGCCTGATGGGATGCTGCTGGCCCTCGTTGAATGAGATGCGGTCGGAGCGGACGGTAACAGGGAGGAAGAGGGTCAGGCTGCTCCCCAGGCCCTCCTCCCTCCTTGGAATGTCAGCGGTTGGCATTTTCCAGAATATCTTGAAGGAAACAGAATCTTAGAGGTTAAAAAATAGTGCGGTTGACACAGTCTTAGAACCTGAGCTTTGAATAAGCTAAGAAAAAGATAAGGAAAAAACAGCTTAAAAAAAAAAACAGCTTTCTTCACTGTCACCCCATCCCCCATCCCAGAGCACACTGCGGCGGGGGACACACAGAAGGCCTGTGACCTTCATGATGGAAAAGAAAGACCTGGTAGCTTTTATAGATCACATGACAGCAGCAGGTGCCACGAGCTAGGCACATTCCTCACGTCCTCCCCTAATACGCACCTGGCATGGAATCGATGCTCAATGATGTATTTGTTGAATAAAAAATCCCAGAGGTGAGTTTAATCTTTACTAAACATGTAAAAAATATTACTAATTAAACAGACACACATCTGAATCCTAGCTGTACCCCTTGCTAGTTGGGTGACCCTAGGCAAGTTACTTACCCTCTCTGAGCATCAAGATATTGTGGGTCGCAATACTTTCCTCGTAGGGCTGTTGTGAGGATACGATTGAGAGTGAAGCATCCAGCGCAGCATTTGGCATTAATAGATGCTCGGCTGTGGTGGCCAATACTTACATTTGTAAAGCGCCAAGGGAAAGCTAGACATAAGTAGAGGCAGGAATCAAGGCCCATTAGAGACCATCTGATTCAGGTTCCCAGAAAAAGCAAACTTAGGACAGTCCTCCGCCATAGAGAATCATTATAATAAATCTATTTCTACCATTTTCGTCTGAATATGCGCCATGTTCTCAGTGCACACAGTGGGCACCCCGGGGTGCTGGCCCCACTGCAATTAGAATGGGACACCGAAGAGGGCTTCCTCACCCACCCCACGGACAAACACCTCTGACCCACAGCTGTCAGAGAAACAAGGGAGCCCAGATGTCACCCCATTTAGCTTTGTAGGGGAGTTCTCAATGGAAGGGAACTGCCGAGGGAATGAGTATTTCTTGAGCAACTACTAGCGCCTCGGCAAGCCTTTCAGACTGTATTCTGTGACTTCACAGCACTTGGTGACAGACTGTTGAACCTCTAGGAGCCAGAACTCTGAATTTCATTTAGCATTTAATTAACTGGAATAGACCAAGAGCTCCATGGCAGCCCCCTGATTGCAATCTGTGGATGGATGGGCATTTTTATCTGAAAATGATGACCAGCTTATCTTCTGCCGTGCAGCGATCACACATGATATGTATCTCTCGTTATCCCAGCCAATCAAACACAGAAAGTTTATTAAGATTCTATCATTTGAAGTTATCACCAACGATAGGATTTTTCATCTGAATGTACTTGTGTGCAATACCGTATTTTGTCTAAGAGACCCTCAGGGAGAACGGGAGAGGAAAGGTTATCACTTACGAGCATGGGGTGACTCCACAGTCAATGACCAAGCAATTTAGCAGTGTGGCCATTCAGATGACTCTCATAACCAGAGCACTTAAAGAGAAGCCTGTAACTCCCACTTTTCTTAATAAATGAGCCAGAATGGCTACAGAGCAACATAAACATGAGAAGAAATCAGTGTGATGCTATAATAAGAAGGAAAAAAAATTGCTTAGGTGAATAAGTAGAAATGCAAGACAGGTGGTTCTATATTTTGCTAAAAATAGGCTCTGAGCTTCCTAGAGGCCATAGAAAAATAGAAATGTGATCAATTCTGAGATTTGTAGGACCTGTGAGATGACTACTATGCATTATTTATGAGAAGTCAGCTTTCATTTGGGTTGGTGACAGACAGGAAATTTGGAGAAAGAGAATCCACCCCTTAAACACCAGATATTAACTTATACAATCAACAAACATTTCTTGCATTCTCATTTATGCTGGCCACCGTATTGGTGCTAGGTTTTCAGCACTGAATCAGACTTACCTGCCCGCTCAGGGTGGACAAGCCAATCCATGTAGCAAACGAGCAGTGAGCCCCCCACATGATGTGGGGGTGCTTGCATGGAGGTGTGCATGGCATCCACTGAGGACCCAGGGGTTAGGCTGCTCTCCCTCCCTTTGTGCATTTCGGAGTGTTTTGTGGACAAGACAGAGCTCTGAAAGAGAGACACTCATCTAGGAGACGAGGAAGACAATATAATGGAAGACACCGAGTGAGAAACAGTTACACACCATGACTGCTGTCCAGATGAGGGATTGCTGACAAGTGCCAGCCACTCTTCCCGGGCTGAAAACTCCTTGAGACCACTTTGGTGTGCTCTTCAATGTCATCTCCCAGCACCAGCATGGGACCTGGCACAAGGTGGTGCTGAACAGGTTCTTAAGGAGAGAACGAAGAAAACAAGCCATGGCAATTTGGAGTTGTGGCAGATGTCCTCGGTGCTTGGACAACCAAGATTACCTGTTTCCTTAAGATTCCATCTAAATAAAGTGAGCAGCACTGTTCTGAGACTGCTCAGAGAACCACACGGAGGACTGCTGTAAGTTTTCCAGAGATCTCTGAAGTTTGCAAAACCACTTCACATCCTTGGTCTTAGTCCTGCCTACCACCATGTGGTACAGGAAATTGCTGCCTGGTGTGGGATAGAAGGCTGCAGATAAGTCTTGGGGAGGAAATTCTACTTTAACTCCCTCCATGATATATTGTTGTTGGCGTAGATGTACCTGCCTCCCCAACATAGGTTGTGAGCTCTCTGAGCTCAGGACAGCACCTGCCTTCTCTTAGCAAATTCCAGAAGCCTTGGGTAGAATCAGGGTTAGACCACCTGGGAGCTGTATGAGCCTTGGGTGAATAATTAAAACTCTCTGAGTTTTAAATCCTTCCTTTTTCAAATGCTCAAACAATGGATAAATTAATTCAAAACACAATTGCCAATCGCCTCGTCTCCCCTAACCCGACACGGCAACCCCAGCTTTCCTGCATTCTTCAACCACCCACTCTCTGTGTCTGAAACTGTCTCTTCTAATTCGGGAGCAGCTTGAAAGGCTCTGCCCTCCCCACTTTCACTCCTTTCTCCCCATTCCTATAAAAGTCAGAACTTGTGGGCTCCCCGGTGGACTTTCCGTCTTCCACCTTACACATCTCTCCGGGGCTCTGGGACTCGCATCACTCCCCTTCGTCCTCTTTCTCTTCCTGACTCTTTGCCTACTTTGGGGACCTATCCCCCTAATTTTCCTACCCTCCCTTTCTAGAGCCGTGGGGGCCACTTTGGATGCTCCTGGCTCTGCCTCCTGGCTCCATAACTCTTCGCTATTACTTGGAAACCTCTGACAACAACTCCTCCTCGGAACTCATTAACTCGGCTTTCCCGCTAATTCATTAGCACTCGGGAGCCCTGGCATGATCCTTCTCTTGCTCCTGCAGTCTCTGCCCTTACCAGTTCCATGTCTGAGGTTTCTCTCACATTCCGTTTATTGTGACATCATTTATGAAGTTCTCCCTCGACAGGAGAGGAGTCAAAAATAACTATATATCATTTTAAATTGCTCTGGTTGGTAACTCTCCATTTCAAGAATATCAAGGAAAAAGAGTGTCTAATGACAGGGCTACAAGAGGATAAAGAGCTGACAGGGTAATTGCGTTACCAGATGCTTCCATACACCAGTTAGCTGCTTCCCGGGCCTATCTGAAGCAACGGGTGTCAGGTCAGTAATTAGGCTCTTGCAGACAAACTGGAAGTGCCATCTGATCTCCTATGAACACCTCCCATCACTCCCATTTATGCCAAGTTCAATATGAAGCACACCGTCACCATGCCTTCCCCGCAAGGCTGCCTGAAGTTCCCAGGGACATCTCCCCCCTCACTCCCACACGAGTTAATGAAGTCAGCGCTTCCCCCGCACGTCAAAGAACTTGCTCCCAGGATGGCAGTATATTGGTGCCCGTCGATAACGTCAACACCCAACAGCAATCTCGACTCTGCTTTTTGATTCTTCTCTTCTGCTTGTGGGCTGGCTGACATATTCACACTCAGGGCTCCTTTGTGCTAATGTCTTTGTTTGATTTCCTGACATGGCTGGCTCCTTGCAACGGTGTGAAGGCACAAGAGCCTGAGAACTGGCTTCAAGTCCCAGATGAGCCATTAACTTGCTGTAGGGCACTGGTGACACTCTGATGCCAGATCGACATGTCCCCATTCATTGACCCAGGTTGGGGTTTACAGAGAAAGAAAGGAACACAGCATGAGGCCAAGCCATGGGACTGATACCGGGACAGTGTGCAGGGAGAGGGTCTTGTCCATTACTCAGGATTAAGTGTCACAAGGGTACAGCAATAGCAGGTGATGGCCCAGGTGAACCATCTCTGTTAGAGGGAAGGTGACATGCTCCAATCCAAAAGAGTAAAAGTGAACAGCTAATCTTTGAAAATGTTTGAGAACAGTCGTCTTTGGAGAAGTCCATCAGTAGGCTTCAGGTATGGACTTGGGGCCAAGGGCAGTCAGGGATGGGACGCCAAACCAGAATGAGAGAGGGCAGAGTAGACACCTTGGACCTCTGTTAGTCTGCCCACCCAAACTACATATTTCTTTTTTCTGATAATAAGCATCCTTGTTTTCTTTTAGGAAAATTCCCTCTCTCACTCTCAGTCCATATGGTTCAGGTGAGGTTGACTCACTCTACTCCCACACACCTGCGGGTGGGAATGATCCTCACTTTGGTCCAATTCCAGCACTGGAATTATTGAAGAAAGGATGCTTTCTTTCTGATGACATTGCTGAGATAATTCCAGCAACTAGATGACTCTAGTGGCTCAGGGGGCCACCATAAGGAGAGAGATCCTCTAAAAATCCAGCAGACACAGAGGAAAGATGGAGAGAGACCACGCCCAAGTGACATCATGCAGCCCCTTAGAAGCACCGTTGGCTTTTCCAGCTATGGGGTGCAGTCAGTCCCCTTGTATGTGGTTTAAGCCGGTCTCCATCGGGTTTCATTCACTGGCCATGGGCTAGTCCTAAATAATTCCCAGACAATGGAACAGAGCTCAGTCCTAGAGGAACTAGGTTCTGATCAGCTCCATTAGAAGGGCTCCCAGAACCTCTAGTTAAAGCTAAAAGTGAGTGTGGGTCAAACAAAGAAGAAACACAGTTACCCAAACTAGGGCTTGTCAGGAGAGTGGATTCTGAGTCCCAGAGTGTCAGGGTCCTCAAACGTCTCCCGCTCAGGCCAGGGGAGGACGGCTCTCCTGGTGGGCGCAGGGATCCCAGCTGTGAGAGGGCAGGTGCTGGTTTCCACATTAACACTGACTCCGCCTGATCCAGGACCTTCAGGCAGGTCATTTTCTCCCCTTGGTTCTTGGTTTTCCCATCTGTAAAATGAAGAAGTTAGGTCATTTGCTGTTTAGACACCTCCCAGCCTCTGAAAAGTATAACCTCCTCTCCCATCCAGTCCCAGTGTGAAGCAGTGGTAAAACCACAAGACACAACACCCAGGACGACTATTAGAGCCTCGGAATGATGGTTCCTGGGACTCTAATAAAGGGTTTTTGAGAGCGAGGAGTCTGACTTCTATTCCCATTATAGGACTCTTCCATCTTTCTCTCACCTTTCAATTTATCCACACGGCTGTCAGAGAGCAGCTCCTAAAACGCCAATGACATTTTACTGTTTCTCTGACTAAAATTTTCAGTGCTACAAAATACATTGAGTCCCATCGAGGACCATGCTCGGCCAAAAATAACATTCGTCGAGTTTGAGGTTGGAACATCTTGTCAGCTGAAAATTTGAGATTTCATGAAACTCTCATTATAATGACTTTTTACATTCTTTAAAACAAAGACATAAGTGGCATCCATAACCGTTACATGGTATGATTTTATACGGTGTGAATTTTATTATCCTATTTTTATTTAATGTTTCTATAAAATCAGCAGAGAAGCAAAGAACATGGAAAGATAGGATGTGTATGTGTCAAGATGTGGGTGTAAATTCATGATGGCCTCTCACTTTTATAGCAGTGTCATTGCCTCAATCCAATCTTGCAATGAACATGCCAGGTTGGCTCAAGTTTTTCACAGCCATAAGACAGAGGAGTCATTTGATCTCTTGATCATCAGAAAGTTGAGTCAAGGTTTGGGTATGGTAGTGCCCTGTCTTGATGTTGGTAACGGCTGGTCATGAACTTGGCCTCCCAAAGAACTGCTTCTTGGGTGGACTCCTGAGAGCCAAAGTCAGGCCCTGCATGGAGCAGCCCCAGCTCCAGCTTAGGAGTCACCAAGAAGGCAGGTTCCCTGCCCCACTGCCCTTTAATTATGAGGCCAGTTTTCAGAGTGTTCTATAAACATTAGCTTTTTCACGATGCCCTGCAGGGAACATTCTGCAGACAACTAAGTTTTTGCTGATCTCCAAGTTGGATACTGAGGATGCAAAGAAAAGATTTTTAGAGAAGATGGAAATCCCAAAGAATGCCTTCGGGAGACAGAACCACACATAGATAATATCCTATGGCAAATGCAGTGACCAAGATACCTACAGAGTACCAGGGGAGGTCAGGTCACCAATACAATTTTGAGATGGAGGAGTAGGTGTTTCTGGTGGGAGAACGAGGACACCAAGGTTTTGAAAATGGCGAAGTGCAACTTGCTGTGTTGAATTTAAGCAGATTTTCTCAGTAGCATCTTACTGGCTTCCCTGACTGAGGCTTGTGGTCACCACCTGTGGGAATGTTTCTGATGATTGTGTGGAAGTAGTCACTCTAGTCTCACTTTAAAAAATTAAAAATTTTTAAAAATACGTTTAAGCAAATACAAAAGATTAAAGGGTGGTCCAGCCACAACACTCACCACACCACCATGACTGGGAGACATCGGTGAACCCGCTGAAAGGTGGAGACAAATACCCGGGTGGCGGCTAGCCGGCTCAGTTGCCCCTGTTAACCAGGTAAGAGATTATCCCCTCTGCCAAAGCTGGACATGGCTAGAAGAGGAATGCAATTAGGAGATGTACTGCGAGGACGCAAGAGAATTTGAAGATTAAGACAATGTACAGATTTTCCATTGTCCCTCTCATTGTCGTATTTACAATTGCTGGATGAATTAAAGGATGCTGTGGTCAAAGTTCAGATTTACAAAGTTTTGAAGTTTGTTCTTTTCAGCCTAGCACAGAATGTATCAATGGGGATAAACCAAACTCTTGGGCCAGTTAACAACAGCTGCAAATGTCCAAAAAATAAGAGAGCCCTTTCTCACTCAAGCACCTCTTGGCAATCCTCATTAGAAACTGATTGACGAATGGATGTGAACAGTACCTGAGCCGAGAAGAGCAGCCAGAGTGACCTGATGTTAAAAGAGCCCACGAGGTGTTATTAAAACAGCCACTGAGAACTAAACACAATGAAAAGGGCGTCAACAAAGAGAGATTCCTAGTGTTTTCTGCAACGTCTTCTAAACGAAAATATTATTTTTAGACCTCACATATTGTGTGTAGAGAAAAGAAAGGGAGGAGGACATGGAGTTAAACTCACTTGATTTTGAATGCAAGCTCAGTGATTTATCATCCAGCCACCTGGTCTTTCAGATTCTCATTTTCCTCTTTTCTTTTTGATAAAGTGGGGTTAACAAGCCTCACCTCATAGGGTTGTTGTTTGGATTAGAATTAATATAAGCAAAGCACTGGCCAAGGTCTTGGACTCTCCTAGGTGGTCAATCAGCTATAGTCAATGTTATCATTATTACACTCAAGTTCTTGGCAAAACTTATTTGGGCCACAAACAAGTATTGGTCTTTCAATCCCTTGGATTTTAGCCCAAATTCTTAAGGTAAATTTTCATCTGTTTTATCAATTAAAATACGTAGATATAGAGGCCCTTGGATTCTCACGTCTCTTAACCTGAAAGTCACAGGAATTGTTCATTTAAAGACAGTAGAGAAAATGCATTTTTGCTTTTACTCCTAATTCTTAAACTGCACCAAAAATAGTAATATTTTTAAAAAGGAGTGAGAATAAGATAGAAGATGATACAAGGAAAGGACCACCACCTCAAACCACAAACTATGGAATACACCTGCCAGATGTCACCTGGTTTAAACCTAGGTGGTAGAGAATGCTAAGCAAAGATACACTTGACCTTGGGTCTCAAGCAAAACATATTGTCCCTAAAAATGTCAACTTTTGAGCAGTGTAGCCAGTACTACACTGCTTTGATTGAGGAACTAGGATTATGAATAAAATACAGCAGAGATGAGTGATGCCCTTTTGGAGATCCCATCCCAGAACGTGGGTTGTCTGAAGAAGCAAGGGCGGCAGGACTAATCACATCCTTGCAGCCCAGCAGACGAACACTGCAGAGGTCACACAGTGTTCCAAGAGTGAGAAGAGGCAGAAAATTTAAGATCATAGCACGAAGAATCTGTGGCCTTGCCATCAGCCACAGAATCAGCTCGAACGTAAAAAACTGGGCAAGGTATCCTCCAGGACACAAGACAAAGCAGGTCTTATGAAGAGGATGAAAGGTTCAGTTCGACCAGAGTTAGGGCTTTGGCTTGTCCCAGCTCACTGTTGCCCTGTCCATCTTCATACTATTTTTCTGTAGGTGGGCTGAAAAAAAAAATTAGCCATAAAAATTTAAATAATGCCAAAAAAGAGAGAAGAAAAGGGACATGAACAAGAGATACGCATGTGTATGCACATTGCAGGAGGAATTACCCACATGGCCATAAAAAAGAGCTCAGAAAAACATTCTCCAGTAGCTTTAGGGGATTTTCACCTCGAATATCAGTGAACTCAAGGAAGCCACACAATGGTTCAAGGAAGAGATTATCAGGCGTAAGGAAAGCTGCTAATCTAGAGAAGAAAGAAGTGAAAAGGAAAATGATATTAGGGTTGAAAGCCATTTTAGAAGGAAAAAAACACCAGATAATCACAGTTGAGAACAAAACACTTACAGAATAAATTTGAAGAAATCACACAAAATAAAATGGAAAGGAAAAGCAACAAAAATATTATAGAGAGGGTAATGTATATAAAAGAGCTGAACAAGAGCCAATATACGTATAATTGGTGCTCGTGAAGACAATCACCAAACTACTCAATGATACCTTAAAATAAAACTTTCTGAGATAAGGACTAAAATCTACAGAAAAAAATAATACATTATATCTTAGGAAAAATAATACAATATTAACATTAAACTAAATCCCGGTGAAATGATTTACCCTCAAAGAGAAAGAAAAAATCGTGGAAGCGTCTAAGTAAGAAAAGCGAGGTACTTAGAAAAAACCTCAGATATTCAATGTTAGAAGAGATTTGATGATTATAAGCAAATTTCTGACTTAAAACAATACAACCCCAGGTTACATACAGAGCCAAGTTAGCCTTCAACCATAAAGCAATAGATGCTATCAAAGGATGCAATAACTTAGGGACCATAGCACCCATGACTCATTCTTTAAAAATCTACTGGACCATAAACCCAGTCAACAATGCTAGGGAAAAAATAACAAGCCCAACAATATAGAAGCTATGTTAAGAAGACTAATGAAAGGCATTGAGTTCATTCAAATATAAAAGTGATATTATACAACTGTAAAAAGTATGATTAACACAGAAATACACAAAAAGTAAAAACTGTAAAAATGACATAAGATAAAATTCAAATGTAATACTAATAATATAACTAACAAAAATCAGGGACCAGAGGAAGAGATGATAAAAGAAAGTATAGACATGCTAGTTTTTTTTCATCTTTCCCAGTAGAAAATTCTAGATACTCTTTAAAGTGAATGTGTTCTTCTAAAAATTCTTCAAGTTACTTTCATAATTTTAATCTCATTTTTAATGAAGAAATGTGTTTAAAGATCAAGTTGCTCTTCAGTTTCTTGCTGCTATTGTTGTAGTGAAATAAAAAAACACATTTGATTTTTATAAAAAGGCTTATAAATTTATAATTTCTTCTAGAAGCGCATATTCTTTACAGGTATATTTTATGCCCAAAATAATTATTACCAAGTGGTATGGTTTGGGTATGGTTTCTTTGGCCCCACCAAGTCTCGTGTTGAAATTTGATCCCCGGTGTTGGAGGTGAGACCTGGTGGGAGGTGTTTGGGTCAGGGGGGCAGACCCCTCCTGAAGGGCTTAGTGCTGTCCTCAAGGTAGTGAGTGAGTTCTTGCTCTATTAGCCCTCAGAACTGATGGTTAAAAAGAGCCTGGCACCTCTCTCTCCCCTCTCTCGCTTCGTTAGAGCCACACACACCGGCTCACCACAGCTTGCTGCCGTGAGTGAGAGCAGCTTGAGGCTCTCACCAAAAGCCGAGCTTCTTGTACAGCCTGCGGAATCATGAGCCAAATAAACCTCTTTTCTTTATAAATTGCCCACCTCAGGTATTCCTTTATAGCAACACAAATGGACCAAGACACCATTTATTGCCAAAAAGCAATGACTAAGACACCAAGTGCCTGACAATCGTTACTTCTGAGTGATTTAAAATGAGATTGTTTAGAAATTTTTTCACTCCTCTTAAATAATTATCAGGATTTTTAATATAAGAAAAATTGTCTATCCTCAAAACCAAATGCCAGCCACATTTTCTCGTGGTTTATTGGGCACAAGTTACACAAGCCCCACCTACGTGGTCATCTAATGCTCTACCTGTATTTATCCCTCAAAAGTAACCCTCCCACATCATTCTTTGCAGAGCCCTCTTCCAACCAGAGACGTCTGATGCCACAGAGCTCCCGGCCGCCGGGAGGAGATGCTGATGAAGAGCCATCTCGGAACAGAGGCCCCCACACCGCTGTCAGGCCACGCCTGCCCGGTGCTGCCCGCGCCTTGCAGCTGGGCCCCCCATGCTCCTCGGGGTCCCATGAGAGCCATCCATGCAACCCCACTGCTCCTGTGGCCACTCGGGCATTGCTGCCCATTCCCGATGCAAGCTCGTTCCTGGTTTAGATCCTTCTCTTCTCCTTTGCCTGGAGGGCTGGTTCCCCAGATCTTCCCAATATCTCACCATCCAGACCTCAGCTCACCGCCTCACTAACGCCTCCCTCATCGCCTTCTCCAGCCCGCGCCTGACATGTTTCACCTCCTTCTTAGCACTCCCGATTATCTCACACCGTCTTGTGCCTTTACTGCTTTACTTGCTGATTGTGTCTTTCTGCCACCAGAATTCAGGACAGGAAGGAGCAGCCCCAACTTGTTCACTGCCGTCCCAGTGCCTGGAACTGCTCCTGGCATACAGTAAGTACCCAATAAATACCCGTGGAGCTGGGGATGGCTTCATGGCCATGTGACCTGTGCACTGGCACGTGGCCCCAAGTCCAGAAGGGCACTGCACTTGAGTTAATGCTCTGCTGCTGCTGTCTGGAAATTCTTAACAGTTTTTGGAGAAAGAGTCCCATATTTTCACTGTGCCCCACAAATTATGTAGTTGGTTCTATGTAGACTGCACAAATGAATGAGTGAAAGCTACCTAGGTGATCTGAGGACAATCATGTCAGTCTCAAAGCCTCAGTTTACTGAGAAGTAGGTATGATAGCCCTCCCCTGTGTGACACAGGGCCTGGCAGGGTCACAGCAGAGAATGTAAGGGAGGCCAGGAGAGGGGAGCCTTCAGCACACACCCCTGCCCAGCGCGGGTCTCGCCCACACAACCGGCACGCTTGTGGCACTTGTGCAGCAGCAGCTTCCAGGGCCTCTGCTTAGCCTGTTCCCCTGGAATGCCACCCTGTGCTCCGCTGGCTAGCTGCTCGTGCCTACCAGGACAAAGAGAAGGTATTTCCTTCCTATCCCAAGAGGATTATTGGACCCTGCTCTACCCTCTCTCAGAATCTTTTGCCTGTTTTCCTCACGGTGCTGTCTGCCCTCGTGGGCAGACATTGACATTCATTCAGCTCACAAACCTCTTGCTTTTCTACTCCATCTGGGTCCTATGACTGACACCTGGGATCCAGAGGAGCCCGAGGCTCCACCCAGCAGGACAGGCAAGTCTTCCAGCTCTTCTCCCGTCACTGCCAAGCCCAGAGGGCACGCTCCAGAATTGGGACTTGAGTGACCTTGTTTCTTACTAAGATTTTGCTGTGAATTTGCAACATGACCTTCAACAAGTCATTGATCTTCCCATGTGCACAGTCTCTCCTTCTGCAAAATGGGAAGAGGGAAGGGCCAGGCTAGATAACCTCTTTCTGGTCGGAACGCAAGGGTCTATAAGGAATCGATCAAAATGGCAGTGGAAGCCACACCTCGAATAGCATCTCCTCTAGTCCTCGCAAAAACTTACAAAGTAGGTGATTATCCCATTTTTTCAGAGGAGGAGTGTGTGGCCTAGAGAATTTAAATACATTTTCCTGGCTGACACGTAACTTTTAAATGACCATTCCAGAATTAGAATTTACCTACCTGCTTCCAAAGCCCATACATCAAACTACTCTACAAGGCCTCTAATCTAATCCGATCTGATCTGATCTAATCTAATCTTGTCTTCAGTCCTCAGGCCCCCAGCTGGTCTAAAAACAAAAAGCCAATTGAATTGAGAATAGGGAGCGTAAGACTCTGCGTATTGCATGGGGTGCATTTCCCTGGTCCCCCTCTACTTAGCAGGGAGAGGACAGCCAGCCTCTCCTGGCTGACATGGAGCACCCCATAAATGCCTGCGACCAGTGCCGAGGGGACTGGCTGTACATCACACCCACCACACAGAAAGCCTGTCACTCACATCCGTGCGTCAAACAGAAGAGCTGTCCTTTCCCCAAGAAGCAGGGTCCCAAGTTCCCCCTCTCTTGATCCAAGGTCTCCACTGGGTGCTCGAGCTGGTGACAAAAGTGCTCCCCACATGGCTGTCAGGAAGGCGATCATGGGAGAGACCCTCCGTGAAGCGCCAGCCCTCCCGCCAGCCTCACCCCCTGACAGTTATTACTGCAGCAATAAATTCTTCAGTAAAACAAACAGGCCCACCGTAAATTTATTAGTCTGGGCACTCTGTGTTACTTAACGTAACGGCTAGTCTTAAACAGGTAACTACCGCAGTAAATAAACCAGTTTATTTAGGCACTGTCAGCCCCAAGTGTTCACGAGGGCCTGGAGAAATGGCATTGGCCTTTATAAGCATGATATATGCTTCCATAAATTACATGTGCCCACTCGGATATTTGCTGGCAACACACCACCGTGGATGGGTATGGCACCTCAGAACATCTCTGTAAACTTCCAAAAGTCTATTTGCAGGAGATGTGGTACTTTACATGGAACCATATATGTAAGTATATGTGTAAGTAGAATTTGATACGTGGTCTCAGTACAGAATAAACCAGTGCCCTAGATTTGCATATTATGGGAATGCATGCAAAGTCCATGGAGATTTTTCTGCAGAGCTGTTTTCAGAGGACTAAATGGAGAACAGAGATAGGAGAGGCGTGAAGTCAACTCGTGTTTATTGAACTGGGCCATTTGAGGTCAGGCAGCCTGTCTTAATCATCTTTGTCTCCTCCAGTGCCTCAGCATCTCCAGACACCAAGTGTATGTAAACAATAAGTGCTGGGCCTCCGCGCCAGGTTCTGGACTGGGCTCTTTATAAAAACATTTATTGGGTATTAGATTCCTTTCCTAGGGCTGCTATAACAAAGTCATCACAAACTGAGTGGCCTAAAACAATAGAGATTTATTCTGTCACCGTTCTGGAGGCTGGAAGTCTGAAGTCAAGGTGTGGAATCCTTCTTTGCCTCGTCCTGGTTTCCGATGGTGGCCTTCCGTCCTTGGTGGTCTTTGGCTGGCAGCTGCCCTCCAGTCTCTGCCTCTGTCTCCACCCGGCACTCATCTCTACATATCTGTGTCTTCTCATCTTATACGGACAGTGTCATGTTGGCTTAAGGACCCACCCTCATCCAGGATGATCTCATATTAACTAATTACATCTGCCATGACCCTATTTCCAAAAAGGTCACAGTCTGAGGATCTGGGAAGGACAGGAATTTGGGGGGACACTATCCAGCCCAGTGTAGACATCTACCATGCATCAGGGTGCTTCACACAACATCTTAGTCTACCCTTGAAGCAGCCCTATTGGGTAGGAATTTTTATACCCCTTTTACAGATGAGTACACAAGATTTGGAGAGGTCAAAACACTTCATGAACAACGTATCAGAGCTGGTAATTGATGAGGCCAGCGTTCCAACTCAGCTCTCATTGAAAGGAACTGAGAGACAATTCTCTGTGTGGTGTTCCATCCACATGAAGGCTCCTTCAGAGTCCTTTCTGAAAAAAAGCAGTGTGCACACAGGCGTGCATGTGTGTCTATGTGTTTAATGGTGTTAATCTCATGGGAAAACATAGTTTGAATTGTTTAAAGGCCAATTGCAAAAGCTGAAAGAGTCAGGGCCAGGAGAAGAAGACAGTATGTAATAGAACCAAAGCTTTCTCCAGACCATATTTGGATTCAATTGCTTGTTACCCAGAGCCCTGAAAATAAATGTACCAATAAATAATTATTTCCTGCCCCACACATAACCAAATATGACTGTGCCTGGTCTGGTGGCCAAGGAGACAACCCATTGTTCAAATGCCTTGCCCCATCCCCCTCAGCTGCAAAAAATGTGGCTTCACTTTCCTGTGAATCCCAACTCAAAAAATAGAATGGCATACAGTCAGCAAATGCCTCGCATTGGCTTGCCACCACCCAGCCCTGGGAGCAATTAGATAAATGCGGAGCAATGGGGCTTGCTCCGAATATGGTCAGGAAAACAGTCTTCTCAGGACCTGGTGATGCCGGCACCTTCTGCTTAAGAAATGATTTTCTCAGAGCCCTACCACTAAACAGCGTCCCACTCAGATCTTTCAGGACAGTAGGTATCAACTAGTCCCACCCAAGAAGGCAAAGTAGAAGGACAACAGCAACGACAACGAAATGCATGGGCTTTTTGGACACAAACAGGTCTACATTTGACAGCTCTGCTGCACACTGGTAGTGTGGTCATAGACAGGTCACTTCACCCCTTTGCTCTCTACTTCTTTATGTGAAATGAATTCTACCTACCTATCCATAGCTCAAATGAGCTAACGCAGATAAAATTCCTAGTCTAGGGATAGACTTAAACCCCCTTATGAGATCCCCTCATCCCCCACTGGACAAGCAGGGAAACCAAGGTGGAGGTTGACCAGTATTATGCTGGTAGAGTCAAGGGTTGAAGCGGACATCCATCATAGTCAAGGTAGGGATGTCTGGAGTGGCAGTGGGTGAGGACTCCCTATGAGATGCTCTCTTAAGAAGGTGTATTTCTGCCCTTGTGTATGTTGTCTAGAGTAATCTTAACCCAACACCTCAGAACTATCTGTTTAGATGTCTACCTGCCCCATTGGACCATGAGCTCCCCAAGAGCACAGACCACATATCATCCACCTCTGCACATCAAGTGCCTGGTAGACAGCCTGGCACATTGGAGGGTTTTAGTGAATATTTACTGAATAATTGAAGGGCATAGAAACCCTTCCTGTTCCCCCGTAGCATCTAACTTCCCCTGCCATGGCCAGGGCCATTCCAGTGGATGATGCTTGTCTACATGGGTTCCTTCCTCAGAAGATTGTCAGATCCATGGTGGCCATATCTGAGTTGCCTTTGGTAACATTTCTGTAACTTAATACAATGCCTCACACATGGTACGTGCTCACTTACTAGCTGCTGAAAAGAGGCTGAGAGGCATTAACAGCACACTGGAGGGAAGGAAGGGGAGAGTGAGCTTAATTTTATGGAACACCTGTCACACGCCAGATACCATACCTGGTACCTTCTCTATTAATCATCCCATGCACACACATGCACCGGCACACACACCACACACACACCGAGCAGGCATTACCCCTATTCCTACAATGAGTAAAACTGAGTTTGGAGAAGTGAGCCACTTGTTCAAGACCACACAGCCAGTAAATGCCAGCTGCGTCCTCCAATCTCTGCCTCTGTCTTCACATGGCCTCCAGGAGCCCAGTCTGACTGCACGACCCTTGCTACGCCATGTTGTTTCTTTGACATCTGAGGAAAATGTTGCCTCCTTTGCCATTTTACCTAGAACCAGCTGGGACTACCCCCCTGCTTGCCTCCTACCATCCCTGGTAGGAGGGACCCTGGGAGCTAGCCTGGCTGAATGTGGAGGATGCTGCTGGCTGCAGGCGTCGTGAAGAGCTGAGTCTTCCGGCCGACACAACTCTAACAGCCCAGGACTCTGTTTTGCACAAGGTTGGTCCCCTTGCACTTCAGGGTCAGGGAGCAGTGAGTGTAGGGATATGGGAGTCCCTTCCTCCCAGGCCCTGCCAGGAGACCGATCCACATGCCAACACGAGCTGAGCCCAGCGCACGTCCCTGTGGCCAGCCGCCACGGACCAGGGGGTGGAATGCTGCTTGTGGCAGCCATGGTTTCCGCAGGCATGTGGGAGGCCACTGAACAGATGAAATCGAGCCCTCCACGTCTGCCCTTGCGTACCGAGCCCCTGTGTCAGAGCAGGAGGGCTGGTGGGAGGGGAGTAGGGATTTATGGAGTGAAACTGACTCCTGGAGGTGTCAACAACTTATTTAGGGAGGACAGGGACCAGCAGCCAGAGTATTCAGTAGAAACTGAGCATGTGTTAGACCCTATACCAGGCTCCTTTCTCTCACCATCCCATTCAGGGCTCAAGGCAATGCCCTGATGGCCATTTGGCAGATGAGAAAACTGAGGGTCACCAGATATTTAGAGAAAAAGACAGTGACGAAATCAGGTGCTTCTATTTCACCCCAGTTTTAATTTGGGAGCAAGAAGCAAACATGCAAATCTGGAGATTTCTCGACGAGACCAAGAATCAGCTGAGTGTCAGCTGTGGAGGACAGGGACCCACCCCGTCCTAGCTCTTCCTTTATGAGAAAATGTTCACAAATGAGATTGCTCGTGTGAGGTCTATCCTTTGCTTACTTTGAAGGGAACCAGCAAACTTCATCTTGTACTCTGCTGTTCCTCCGGGGGCCAAATGCTGTGTTCTGAAAGTTATATGTGTTTGCTCACCTGCAGGTTTTGACCCAGGTTTTCAGAGTAGCATTGTGCATTGCACTGTGGCTTCCACGAAGCACGAGGCCACGCACGGGCTCCCATCTCTGAGAAGTAGAACCACACCCACCTAACAGTGAGGAAGAGAGTCCCAAAAGCCAGAGAAACTGCCCACGCTGGACGCTGGCAGAGGGCAGGCTCTACGTTTCCGCCTCCCAACTGCTTTGCCCTGAAGGGTCTGGACTGTGTGGTCCAGGAAGCCTCTCTGAGGGTTCCCTGTTTGTCCACCACCCCACGAGGTCTATTGTCTCAGTCCTCCCCTGCGTCTGCTTCCAGATTCCTCTGCAGACATGACTTGAGCAAACTGGACTCCTGTCCCCCTCCTCCTCCTCCTCCTCCTTCTCATCTCCAGTGCGCTGGACACATTAGCCTGACATGTCTTTCTAATTAGGCCGGTCCTGAGCTGCAGAGAAACAGGAAACCACTCGCAACCTCAGACCCTGCAGACACAGGAAACTGGGCAGAGACAGTGCGGCCCCGGCCGTGGCGTCAGCCCCGAGACAGCCCAGCACAGGCAGCCTCCACCCGCCTCCTGCCTGCTAGACTCTGCCCGCCCTCTTGTTGCAGGCCGAGGGCCTGGCTGAGGACTAGAGATGGGCGAGCATGCCTTTGGATCACCCAGAACTACCCTCAGCAAGAGTGGACTGCAAGGCCAATCCCGAACAGGAATCTAAGAAGCCACACAGCCCTGGGTTAGGAATACCAGCTTTGGAGTCATGTGGCATCTGTTTGCACCCAGCCCCACCATGCTGTAGCTGTGAAAGCTTGAGTGTATTTCTCCTTCTCTCCAAGGCTCCTGAAAATTCCTGCAGGTGCTATGACCCTGATTTTAAAGGACTGAGATAGAGACACACACCATGAGGGAATGTCTGCACAGCCTAACCCCGCGCCTGGCACGGGGTGCTTGCTCATCTGTGCCAAGGAAGGGGCACACTGTACACAAACCGTCTATATGTTCCTCACAGCTGCTCTAGGAGGAGGGTGTTTTGGGTTCCATTTTACAGATTAGAAAACTGAATCAGGGTCTATGTTAATTATGGTGGGAGAAGGATGTGCTTCAGAATACGATGGGTAGATTCAAATCCCAGCCTGTCCGTGTGCTAGTTTGGGGCCAGTGAATGTGACTTTGTCCATACCAATCACTGTGTTTGAACATGCCATTTCTTATTCCTGTATTCACACTGTTCTGAATGGTGTCCTGATCCCTGTTCTACGATGTGGGCATTCGAGACCCAGAGGGTTTATGCACTGTGCCCAAGGTCCCACCTCAGGAGTGAGCAGCTGACATTTGACTTGGGCGTCTGTGGCTTTGAGGCAGGTCTCTGTAGCTTTCTAAGACTCATCTCCTCCCATGTGACAGGTCTAATAATGTCTCTGTGGGCTCTGGCAGAGGACTCACGGTAACCGGTGCTCCAAAAAATTTATCTAGAACAAAATCAGAATGCTGAAATAGCTGGGTCCACACTGGTGCGGCCCTGGACCAGCAGCTTCCATGGCAGACGGCTGAACCCCTCGAGCCTCCTGGGCCTCCCTTTGCCCCTGAAGGGCCAGCCGTTGTTCTGTGAAGAGCCACACACTTGCACGCCCCAGCCCGAGACTCAAAAGTTGGCCAACAGTGTGGCATGCAGTTTCTCAAAAAGTTAAACATGGAATTACTATATGGTCCGGCAATTCCACTTCTGAGTATATACCCAAAAACATTGAAGGTAAGAGCTGGAACACATATTCACACACACCTTCATAGCAGCATTATTCACAGTAACCATTATCCATTAGTAGAATGGATAAACAAAATGTGGTAAATCCATACAGTGGAATATTATTTAGCCTTAAAAAGGAAGGGAATTCTGACACATGCTACAACATAACCTATAGATGCTATGTTAAGTGAATAAGCCAGTCCCAAAAGGACAAATATTGTATGATTCCACTTATATGAGGGTCCTAGAACAGTCAGATTTATAGAGACGGAAAGTAGACTGTCGGTTGCCAGGAACTGGGGTGAGGGGAGAATGGGGAGTTGCTGTCTAACGGGGACAGTGTTTCTGTTTGGGGTGATGAAAAAAAATTGGAACTGGGTAGCAGTGATGCTTGCACGATATTCTGAGTTGTACACTTAAAACGGCTAAAATGGTAACTTCTATGTTATGTATATTTTACCACAGTTATTTAAAAAGAAAACAAAGCAAAGCAAAAGAAAAAAAAAGTCAGCTAAGTTAATTTACCAGGAATCCTCCTCCCAAAAGTTTAATTCAATGTCTGCACGAGTTGGCAAGTCCTTGGTGTGATCGGCAGCACAATACACCCACGTGTGGCTGCCACGGAGGAGATTCCGCCAAACAGGGAGCCCACGGAGGGAGATGGCTTTCTTCTGGAGGTCCTCCAGGAAAGCCCCGATCGTGCCCTCGCCCGGCCCGCAGGCACCCTCCCCCTGAGCAGCGGTCAGGGTGCTGTCTTTCCACAAGCCCTGCCCAGGCAGACAGGTTTGGGGAGGCGCCCTGGGAGTTCAGGTACAAAGAGATGGAGCCACGTTTGGTGGGAGAAATGAACTTCAGAACAAAGGTAGACAGGTTGTTCGGATTTTTTCCAAAGGGGGAAGGGTTAATGAGCAAAAGAAAGATCAATGTTTCTCCCTGAAATTTGACAGCCACAGATTTTAATGCAAAGAAGCTGTCGCGCGTGAGCCGGAGAACTTTGATGAAAACTAATACAGCAAATCCAATGCCTTCCACATTCACCGCGCTGCCACCAGGCTCCCGAGCGCTCTGGCGGAGGCGCCTGCACTCAGCCACGCAGGGAAGGAAGAGAAGGAAAGACAGGCCAGGCGGCGGGCCTCCTCAAGTTCCTTTATTTCAGCTAAAACATATTTTTTCTTATTTATGGGGGAAAGAAAAACCTCTACTAAAATAAAGTAAACAGACTACCAAAGAGCTACAGGTACCAAACCCGATGTGTTTAAACTCGGATGAATAACAAACTCTTTCCGGCCAGGAATAATGCTAAGAGCTTATTACAGCGGCATAAATTTCTCCCTGACCCCATCTTTGCTTACAGGTGGTCATTTGCAAACTGCGTGTGTGTGTGTGTAGTGTGTGTGTGCATGCGGGCGTGTACGCACACACACTTGTCATTAGTTTTTCATCCAGCTGGACTCTGGCTTCATTTCGTATTGTCGTAAAATGCATTTAATGAAATCGAGGGCTTCGGTACTGGATTTAGTGACTATATACGCACATGTGGCCACCCCCCTCCACCCGCCCAGCACACGGCAGAGCTTTTACATTCCTAGATCCAAGCTTTCCTCAGAGCTGGAGGGAACCGGCGCTCTCTAATCCAGTATGCCTTTCCAGAGCGAAACCGAGCCCCAGAGAGGTCATTAACTTGTCCAAGGTCATTCACGGAGCTTTTCATCCTCCTCCTCTATTGCCCTCGACCACACAGGCCAGCTTTTGCTCAAAGAGCAGTTTGAACCTGGGCCCAGCGAGCTGTGTGTGGAGCCAGCCTTTTCAATATTTATCTAAGATACCACAGTGTTTTAGTGAATACAATTTTACACAGCAATTGTTCCCCCAGACCCCATCTTCCAGAAATAAA
>RJWJ010020746.1:0-28698 GCA_004363605.1 Indri indri | reverse complement strand
AACAATGAAATGATACGTTCAGAGTAATGTTCTAAAATACCAGCAAATATACATTAAAATCATGTGTGATTGAAGTTATATGTTCTTACCCACTAAAAGGGATAAATTTTTTATTATTGCTGGTAAGAATTCCTAGTTATTTTCAGTAAATGGACAGTAGATTATCTGGAGAAAATCTGTCTCTTTAAAAATTATTTTCCTATTTGGTCGTTTAAAAGAATTTTTTTACAGAAAAAAATAGCAATATATATTAGCTCAGAAGTGATATGTTCAATAAGTCAATCTACTTTCATATTTGTAGCACGGTGATGATAAAGGTCATTATAATTAGTAATTATAATTAGCTAAATTTTTCATATGTTTTAGAGTTTCATTTTTCAAAATTTGCAGTCTTGTTCCTTTTGAGCTGTAGAATGTCACTTTGTCACATTACAAATGCCCAAGTAGGCAGCAGTGAAAACAAATGGAGGGGGCAAAAGAAAGGGTGAACTAGGAAAAAGAAATATGGAGGAGAAATTTAACTTAAAGTTGGAAGAATGGAGTTTGACCCTCAATTTTATTGCTTGTTAACCATGACATTACTTGACAAGTCATTTTATAACTATGAGTGTTAATTTCCTCATTTGTAACAAGTAGGGCCAAAAAAAAATTTCCTCATAGGATTACTACGAAGATTAACTGCGAAGTTATTCATTAAAATATAAAGTACAAGCAAGAGCATATACTATATAATTTCATTCATATGAAGTTCGAGAAAGGCAAAACAAATGTGTAGTGATAGAAATCAGAAAAGTGGGCTATTGACTGAAAAGAAACACAATGGGACATTCTAGGGTGATAAAATATTCTATACCTTTATATAGGTGGTGATTAAAAATATAAAACATCATTAAGATGTACTTAAGAGTTGTGCATTTTAGGTAAATTAAACCTCAATAAAATAAATACAAGGAATATGTTATTACTGTGATACTTATGCATGTTTCTTAGCATGGTCGAAAGGGCAGCCATGATGTGCTTCTTATTTACTTTTTAATTCTCAAATCTGGCCACTCCTTTGTCCTCCTGTAATCAACTTTTGAACCAATTACCATTTCTTGGCCATAATATTTGCTTTTTACCAGTTAAAAAGGAATTTTAAAACTTCCATTTCTATTTATTTACATGCAATTCCAACCTTCCTTTGCCAAGCAAACTTCATCTCTCAAAAAGGAGCTCATATGCCACTTATCCGAAAAACCTTTCCAAAAATATCCTTCACAGAAATAATCAGATAATTCTCCTTTGCAGGGTTAGCTTCATGGGTGTGCAACCTCGGCAGTAGTGCAGGGCCTTACACTTGGTTCAATGCTCTTCCATAGCCATCTCGAAATTCTTAATGATTTTCAAACAAGAGACCATGAATTTTGTTTTACACTGGGCCCTGGAATTTTGTTCCCAGGTCTGCTCTTCCAAGCTTTTGCTGTACCTATATCAGATCTTTTTTGTTAGAACTCATTATTTCTTCTCTGCCTCTTTGAATTGCCAAGAATACTTTTAATCATGACTTGACTTTTCTATTTCTATTCCCTGAATCTGGCATAACATTTAGCATGTAATAGGCAGCGAATAAATATTTGTTGACTGATAGATTAACTGACCTATTAATGGGATAAATTAAATAATAACTGAGTAAATTAATTAATGTTATTGGGTAAGAGCTAAGAAATGATAATAGCTTTGAGCAGTAAATTGAAAACTGTAATTTCTTCATTAATCTGATCTGTAAATTCATCCAACAAACATTAAGTACCTACTCTGTGCCAGGAAGACTGACCAGCTGGCACTCACATATCCTTTCCCCTCCTTCACAGCCTGATTCAACTGTCCTCCTCCCCATATCCTGGGGCCAAAGCAACAGAGACCTCTGCCTGTATGCAGTACATCTGACCCTGAAGACCAAGCAGAAAATGAAAGTAAAGCTGTGTAGCATCAGTGAGCTTTAGACATTTTGCCATATTTTTTTCAAGTTAATGTTCTAATTTTTTAACTCTACGCATCTTATATTCTCATAAAATCATTCTTTGGCAACTCACTTGGCAACTCACTCCTTGTGGGTGGAGTGAGATACAGAGGATAGGAGAAAATGTTTAGGAAAGTGGTATTGGATACATGCAATATCCACTTTGTTTCAGAGGTAAATCCTCTCAATACCACAACTGTTGGAGACACCATGATTTTTACCCATATCCAGACTCCACCAGCGTTCTTACTTGGCCTTTCTCCGTGGCTTCTCAGTCTTTTAATACATCGGCAATGTTGTTATCAACAGCTACATTTAGCTCTCCTGACACCTGTTCCCATACCTATCTCTGATAGTAACTTAGTTACTTTCTCTGAGAATTTGCTTGCAATCTAGTCCTTACATACCGTCTTGGAATAATTTGTTTCCTTTCCCTTAAGAATTTTTCAGTTGATAAGAGATTGTACTCTTTGGCATCCCAGATTGCCTGCTCAAGCTGAGATTGCACCTGGACCACCCAGGGAATTAATCACTGTGTGGTGTGTGACAAGATGCACACTCTCCACAGATCGCTCAGAAGTTGCATCTGTTCATGGAAATAAGGTGCTACACACTCTATATCATTTGCCCTCTTCTCTGGAACTAAGGTTTTCCTTAGCATTTCTAGTGTTTTAATCCTGTGAGTTTGGATTTCATTGCTTTTCTATTTTCATAGAAAGTTAGAATTATTGCATTAATCACAATCCATTGAAAGTGCAGTTTCTAGTTTTCTTCCTTTCCATATTTATCAGAAAAGATCATCCAAATGAAATGTTTACAAGTTAGACCTGCAGTCCTTCTACTTGTAGAATCACTGTTTACTTTCCTCCCATTTTTTTCTTAACCATTTGTGCTAATAAATGAACTTGTTTTTTAAAGTAAACTTAAAGTAATAACTTACGTAAACTTCTACTGAATGTAGATACACTTTAAGGGTGATGAGTTGAACTAATTCATGCCTGAATCTTTATAATAATGGATTGTGGTCATAACCATAAATACCATGATGTTTATTCAGTTCACGCACTGACCATTTCTTCACAGGCTTCTTTGCTGGGTCTATTTCAACAACTGAAATTTAGACCTTGGAGTGTCCAGGATTATGTCCACACCTCTACTTTTCTGTGTGCATTCACTCCTTCTGTAATCTCATCTAGTCAGTCCCTTGGTTTTAAGTAATATTCCCAGTGTTTTTTTCTTCTTTCTGGACTCCGTCTTTAAGTTTAAATTTTCAAACTTAATTGCCTCAAGGGCATCTCCATTTGAATATCAACAAACATTTCAGAATTAACATGTAAAATGTGCAAATCTTGATTTTCTTTTCAAAATCTGTTGTAATTACAGCATTTCCTAACCTTTCAGCTACCAGACATCTTGGGATTTCCCATCTTTTCTTTTTCTTTCATATAATCCTTTAGAAATTCTGTTGGCTCCACATTCAGAATTAATTCAGAATTTGACCACACATTTCTTCTGCCATTGCCACCCAGGCCAAGCTACCATCACCTTTTTCTAAATTATTGCTATATATTCCTAACTAGTTGACCTGTTTTTCCTCTTGTCCCTAAACCTCTGAGAAGACAAATAAGGAGTAATTAGTTCATAGGTGTTCGGTAAAGATCAATTGAACAAATGCAAGGCAATATTCTTAAAATATAGTTTGAAGGAAACTTAGAAATGGATTCCAAGTGACTATCTCAGCAATCTTTAAAAAAATGACAGATATAAAATTAAAATAAATCTCTGGAGAGGCAATTCTAAGTAGAGCTAAGATAAGTAGGTATCCTTGTCATGTTCTAACATGATTCCACCTAAGAAGCAGAAACACGATTTCTGTGTCCTTGCTCACATGTCACTTTCTCATGAGGCCTTCCCTCAACTGATACTTAAAATCATGTTAACCCGATCTCAGCCCTCACCAGCTCCCTGTCTCCCCTTGGTCTTTTTAATGTCACTCTATAGCATCACCATCATAGTTAATATGATTAGTTATGTCACTTCATGGCACCACTGACATATTATATATACTTATTTGCTTCTATATTTTCATAGTTGGTTTCCTCTATTAGATTAGAATGACGCAAGGGGAGGATTTCCTGGTTTTGTTCGTAGTGTATCCCCAGGCACAGGATAGTGCCTAGCATATAGTAGGTTGTACTATTCCCTTCCCGGAGGAGTACAGAATTCTATTCAAATAGTAAGAGATTTTTTTTCCTATAGGGAGTACCTAGAGAAGTGTCAGCAGAATTAAGTAAATCAAAAAGGAATTTGGGGCACTTAGAAATTATTAACCATGGGAAGTCTTTATAATTCCAAGGCCCCGAGAAAACATTTGTGAGTCTAAAGGAGTACTGCAGCACAGTGAGCGCTAAAGCTACAGGGGAGGGGTTGCAGTCCTGGAGGAAAAGAGAATGGCCCCAGTGACACAGCCTGCATGGGGGTGTGGGGAACAGGGGTGTATGCCCTCACTTCTGTTGCCTCCTGTCCTTGACTATCTTGGTGATGCTGTTAATTGGCCAAAGCCAATGAAGACAGAGGTCAATGGAGCCCAGAAATTCAGGATGGGAGTCAGCTTCCTGAGGCACAGAGCCAAACAGAGGAGGATGGGAATGGATCTGAGGGATGCTGAAGAACAACCATCACATAGGCACTCAATAAATAGCCATAGAACAAATTCAAGGCAATGTCCTTAAAACATGGTTTCAAAAGGAAACCTAGAAAGAGAATACAAAGAATATCTCAGAGACCTTAGAAACATTCGAGGTCATAAAATCAAAATGAAACTCAGAAGGAGTTAAGGTAAAGAGGTAGCTTCAAATGTTCTAACATCAGCCACCAAGGAAGGATTATAGGCACAGTAGACCTTCTGGTCAAATTTAAATATTCACATGTGGTATGGTCTGAATGTGTCCCCCAAAATTCATATGTTGAAACTAATTCCCAATGTGACAGCATGAAGAGGTAGGATATTTGGGAGGTGATTAGGTCCTGAGAGGAGAGCCCTCATGAATATAATTAGTGCCCTAATAAAAGAGGCACCAGAGAGCTTGTTTGTTTCTTCCACCATGTGAAGATACAGAGAAAAGCCACCAAGTATGAGGTACAGGACCTCACCAGACACTGTATCTACTGGCCCATTACTCTTGGACTTCCCAGCCTCCAGAATTGTGAAAAATATATGTTTGTTGTTTATAAGCTACTCTGTTTATGATATTTTTGTTATAGCAGCCTTAATGGACTAAGACAATATAGGTGGGTGGATATACATGTCCCAAATTTCATAGTTCTGCTAAGTTCTGCCTGTAACTTCTCTGTGTAGATGGAATTCATGGGTTGCATCACTGCTTTAACTTTCTGCCATGGTACAACTCCATGATGCTCACTTAATAGGACAACCAATGTGATAACAGGGCCAATCTGTAAATGCCAGATGGTTGCTGTTTTCCTTGATAGTATACCCTACTGCTTTGTCTCAAGAGATCTAAAGGGACTGATTTGACATTACAAAGCCAGAATAGCAGACCTCACAGCTATCCTCCCCCTACATATAATGAAGGGTAGGGGAGAAGATAAAACTCAGCTTTCATATCTGAGGTTTGAGGAAGGGATTCTTTCAAGTAGCAATGTCACCTGGAAATAAAATTTATTATTTCTGTAAATAGTAAGGAAACACAGGTAAGAGGTGAAAACTGAAAAACAGCTACTGAGCCTTTCTGCTCCAGGGGATTGCAAAGCAGAAAGAACTTCCCTCAGCAAAACTACACTTAATACCCTGTTTGCGGATTTACTTCTGCTTCAGGAGAAAGCTTAGAGCAAAAAGAGCCTGTGGAGGCCCAGAAGTTGTAGTCTGGGGTTATGCATGTGTGGATTTATCTCTTTTCAGAAGTAGTAGGGTTTGAAAAGAAAGAAATAGAAAAAGACTAAAAACAATAAAGGAAGAACCAAAGCTGTCCAGTTTTTACAGTCATGTAGATGAAAAGAACATTCTGCATCTCCTCTCTTTGCTCTTGTCAGAGGCCCATGGAATAGAGCATTCAGGAAAAAGAGAGAAAACAGTATGTCTCACACCACATCAAGGTGCAGGCCCATCAATTCCACAACCTGCAGAGCTCTCCTCCCTGCAAAGGGTTTGCCGCTGAAACAACATTTTTGCTGGCTTTGACTTGGGAAGCTCTAGAGGCACTTTTTTCCCCTGTAGCTGTGAGGTGCTGACCTCACTGCTGGAATTGAAAGATAAGAAACATGTTTTAATCCCTATGTTAATTATTGAAATTAGAACTGCAAACAAATATTTTGGGAAACTTCAAGTTGCTTCCAAACATGGCACTTTCCATTTTAAGCCCAAAGTGTAATTGTATATTCAAAGTCTCAGATCTTCCCAAAGACTCATGCATTATGTATGCCATACTTCCCTGGGACACGGAGGATGTCACGCTCCGCATCCTGCTGAAATGGGGAAATAATTTCAGACAGTTTGATTTGAAAAATATCAAAAATTAAGAAAGAAAAGAAAATGAAAAACTTGGAACCCACTTTTTGGGACTTAAACTTTTACCAAATTAGAGGCTCTTTTTTAGGTTAGAAAAAGTGTGAAATTAAGAAGTGTGTTGAAATGCACATTAACAACTATGGAATTATGATTGTTTACACACACACACAAAGTATTGCTGAAAGAGGCTAGTATTGACTGAGGTTTGACATACCTTTTCTGTAAAGGGCCAGACACTAATGGTTTAGGCTTTGTGGTGACATGATTCCTGTCATAACTACTCAACTCTGTCCTTGCAGTGCAAAAAAGGCAATCTGTAAACAAATGGGTGGGACTCTCTTCCAATTAAATTTTATTTGCGAAGACAGGTGGTCGCAGGGATTTGGCCTGCAGGCAGTGGTTCGACAGTCCTGATATAAACTATATGTTTACAGATTAATTAATAGGTTTACTAAGCAAGCTAAATATTTAAAAACTCACAATGTTGCCTACCTTTACAGGTTTATTATTCCCCTTATTAATTCCTGGCCTCTTTCATCCGTTGGATAAGTACAGATGTCCCCGCATCAACATCAATTAAAAAGGGAGACAGTGACACTGCCAACATCAAAGTCCTCCTGGGAATGGGAACAGATCAAGCATCCTGAATGTATTACATTTAACATTTCCATCGTCAGATTTAATAAAATCTTATTAATAGTTTTCAAAGCCAGGCCTACAAACATTCTCTCTAACTTCTGCCTCAGAAATCATATATTAATTTCAGCCACTGGTACCCGAGCAGTTCCATCACAAAGGCTTTCTGCTGCTCCAGGGAAGGCCAGGCTAAGAGAATCTGAACATCTGTCCATAGCAACTCCACTCAGAGTCTCTACTTGGAGATTCCTGTCAAACCAAATGAAAAGGGGCAGAATTTAATAACATACATTTAGATTCAATGTCAGACTCTCATTTAGTTGTCCTGATTTCTTTTAGTCTCTGGGAACATCTACCAGTGCTTATTTTTATGGCTGAAATTTATGGTAAATGTTTGATTAAGATACATCCATACCTTGCAATGCTTAAAATATACAGCAAGGAGCAGGCAAAGCACAGTTTAAACCCTAATAAGTTCAAGGTCAAAAAAAATATTTTCGTCCATCCAGCCAAGCCAATGAGGTTGGCCAACTCACTAGTCTGTTCCCAGAACAGCCTCCTGCTTCATCTTTGGTGCATCTGGAGAAGCCAAAGGAACAGACTGCTTTCAAAACAAGTCTATTTTTTTTGTCATGTCATAGTACAGGTGTTTCAACTGTATCAATACAGTCTGTCATCATAAACTGGAAAATTCAGAATAATTACCATTTTGCTGTGTTCAGAAGTTAGTGAAATCTTTCTCTTTAGGGGCAATTTTTTCTTTTGTTGCTCATAAACACTGTTATCTATTGCCATCATTCATATCATACAACGTGCTATACTCTGATGACATTCTAATATGACCTTGAAAATGGGTAAGCTCTCTCTTATGTGTAGAGTAGAAATTTAGATAAATGCAGCTAATTAAAATGTGTATGGGGATAATTTGACCAACTTATAATTGATTTTAATCAGTTGAGCACTAAAATCACCAATGAGAGGCAGCATTGTTTTGCAAACTGTAGCTGGGAAAGCCAGGTGGCATGTGATGGAAGAAGCCTTCCAATAGCCATAGGTGGATGTGGCTTCAGAGGAACAGGAAAATGCAGTGACTACTGTGGATGTCTCCCCCAGATCCATTCCTTTTCCAATTTTATGAATTGTGGGAATTTGCGGGTAGGATCTGCATTGTCTAACTCAATCAAGGCAATGCCATCTCTCTCACACAGTGGTTGGTTGAGGTAATCCACTTTATGCCAACCAGTACATGGCCTTCCCTTGGTACCTTGGCATGCACAATCAGGGCCAGTGAGATAGACATGAAGGACTAGTTCTAGCAGCTATATGAAAAAGAGGTTTACTCACGCTTCTTCAGAAAAGCCTTGCCATTCCCGAAGATGTCATTGTACAGTTAAATCAAATGAACCCTAAAGCTAAATCTAGACCATCTGGTCATATGAGCTAAATAATCACGTTACTGTTTTATAAGTGTTAATTATATTTTAAAATTATGAAACATTTCGAGTATACAGAAAAGTAAATACTAGGACAAATAGCCAAGTACCTCACTTATGTCAGGAAATGTTATCACTTTTCTATATCGATATCACATCCCTTTTTTAAAGCATAAAGTATTTATTATAGAATTTTGTAGAGCGCCTTAACTCACAGTTCTATATTCAAGTAATTAGGGATAGAAATAGCCCTACCACTGAAGCATCATTGGTGAATTCTGAGTACTAGAGGCAGGATATCTCTACCTTTTATCAAGCTCAGGTTAAAACCTTAAGAACTATGCAGTAAGCACAACAGCTTTGATACTGAAAAAATGATCAAAGTGATATGAATCAGCATGGAATATGAACCAATTTGAGAGTCTCATATCACACTAAGATTATGAGAATGGAAAACAAGTAACAGAAATAGGAAAAAATGTTTTCCTTTGTCAATCCTGACCATGGATTTGCCAAAACATTAATAAGAAGGCCACAGGTAACTCCCACAATTGCCATACCATGTAGCACATTTAGGTGAGGGGTTCTTCTCATATTATTATTATTATTATATGTATGGGATTCCAGTATAAAAACTTATGCTAACGAAAGCTAATTAAATTAGAAGGAACCAACAGACCTGACAGGTCATCATCCTGCAACCAAGATGAAGATGTCTGGGCAAGCAGCTAGCTGTGCCTCCCCCAAGGCTCCTTATGAAAGCCCTTTTCCTGTTTGTGTGGGTCCTGTTACATTTGCTGCTATAGATCTCAGACTGTTGTGCCAACAGCTCTAATGACTTCAGATACACCTAACTTTAAGTCAGACTGTTAACTCAATTACAAGTGGTCTCAGTTGTTTCCAGGACTTCCAGAGCCTGATGAAGATAGACTAATGTCATACGACATCCCACGCCATATAATTTAGTCTGAAAAGTCCACTTTCCCTTCCTTCTCTGATTTGACCTCCTTTGTGTACAAATATATGCAAATATATGCAAATAATATGCTTATAAAAGGGTATAGATATTTGAAAATACACACATAAATATTTAAAGTTCACTGTCCTCAAAATCCCAGAGGCCAGGAGCATAAAATCATGTTGCTAAAACATTAGAGTTCATATCTAAGCAAAATAATTTAGTGATATTGGATTAGAAGTGTCACTTCAAAATATAACACTATATACTGATAGTTTGATCTATTTTATTTCTTGATTTTATAATTTGCCTCATTCATTTAACTTTTATCAAATTATATATCCAAAATTGTTGACATTCTTTTTAAAATAAATGTCATCATTAGATTATATTTTGTAATATATTTTCTCTTTTCTGAGACACTGTAGGCACCCATTATTTGTTGAGCACAAGGAATAATAGATTAATAAATGTCAAATTGCTCATATCAATTGTTTGTCTTTATTATTTGAGCAATTTTATTGACTATGAGACATAAGACTAGTATGTTCATTTAATATATGTAGAATGGTCATCAAAGCAAAGGTTTTAATCCTATGTTTCCAAAGGTAAGCCAATGTTTAACCTAATAACACTTATGACTTGGGGAAATTTAATAATGAAAGATAAGAAACTATGGAGAATCTACTCAATAGTTATGCTGCAAGGATTTAACTCAGAAAAGGACAAGGACTTGCAAAGAGATACAGTTGATATATGTCCGTATGATTAATGCAGAAAGGCTGGAATTTTAAAGGCTGGACTCATGCTGCCAATAAAGAAAGAAAACTAAGGTTATTAGTGTATCTGTTCAGACACAAAGAAGTGTTCAATTCCAATCCAGACCTCTATAAAATATAAACATAGTGAGTTTCTCAAACATTCATGTTCATATGAATCACCTGGGGATCTTGTTCAAAATACAGATTCTGATTCAGAAAACCTGGGGGAGATGCTCCATTCCCAACAAGCTTCCAGATGGTGCTCATGGTGTTGGTTCATGGATCACAGATTGTGTAGCATAGTTTCGTCACAATCGATAAACGAAAAATGAGAGATCCAGGTAAAAAGTATGCCTTCAGCAATATATATATACAGTTGTGTGTATATTTGGGTTTTGCACACACACAGGGTTCATTTTATAGTTTAATTCTCAACTAGTCTCTTGGTTGCCATTTTAAAACCCTGAGTGCCACACCCCAGATCTTTTAAAGGAAAGGCATATACCATTTGATCCTCCCGATGAAGTCTGACTGGTTAAACAGATAAGCAATCTTTTCTTATCATTTATGGTAAAAGGGAAATGCATGGGATGAAGAGTCTTAGAAAAATTACAAATTCTCTGAGCATCAATTATCCCATCTATGACCTGGGACCGTTTGCCTTGCCTCCCTTGAATCCTTGTTCCTCCAATCTAGCTGTGTGACTGGAAAAGTTTCTCAGTCATTATGAGCATCAGTTTCTCTGTTAAATTGTGCATAGAATATGTACTTTTGAGAATTAAACAGGCTACTATATGTAAAATGTACATCACAGTCTTTGGCATATCATGAGTGTTCAACAAATGACAGTGTTGTAAATGTTAGTAAAATAATCAAATATGATTACCCATTTTTAAAGGACTATACAGGTTTATTATTATCATTATAACTCTACAATTAGTCTTTTGGCTATGGGTGTGCCTGAAGATAACTATAAAGCTTTCCATTCCATAATTTATTCTTTTCTGTCATCTTGTTTAATTTTGGTCATTGTATCTTCTTACTAAGAGGTTTAGTATTCAAGCTTAAATATGTCCTTGTAAAGTATCATTCTTTATTATGCCAATAACTCAGAAATGTAGGTCAAGTAAATACAAGTGGTGTGTGAAATGAGGCCTTTAGAGTTTATAGTGCTACTGACCAAATAATCAAACATTGTTAGTGTGATTATAATGGCCCAGAGCAGCCAACCTACCTTTGAAGCAATACTTTTCTTCACTTTTGCAGCAAATACACTATGAAGTGGAGGAAGGCAATTTTTTTTATCTTAAGACTAAAAAAAAAAATACCACTTGCCATATCTACTTTCATGTGGTATAATATGGTTGTTTTTCTTCAAGTCATTATTTATAAGATTAGGCTATAATAACTACAAGTAATTAGTGCATTTGCTACACATTATGGGCTTCTGGAGTCTTTACGAAATATCATGAATCTGCTATACGTACTTATAAATAGATGGAATCAATACATAGTGCAACCTCAAAAACTCATTCCATGCTAGTTTTGTTTAGAATTTGTGATTTATCAGACAGAGGTCTGACTTAAATTTGCTTTTGCATCATCTGTGGAAGGAAAAAAAATCCTAGTTAAGCAATTTAACAAAGTCATTTACCTTTCTTAAAAACTGTATTATTATTAAGGCATTTTGAATGGGTCCAGGGGGATGCAGTATGTTAGTCACCAACACTGCTATCAGTTCACTAAAGCAGAACTTGCAGATCTTCTTTAACAATGTCACTAATGTGCATTCTTGATTATTACAAAATAATTCTTTAAAAATCATTCAGTGTGTCTTTATCAAGAACTTGCTTTGGGAGAGTAGAGAGCTGAACACTGCTGGGTAAACTGTGAAATTATTATGGATGGTCTCACAACTTGAGGAACTTACTTTGTGGAAGAACTTGAGCTTTTATTTACACAGACTGAATTTCATTCCCATTAAAAGTATTTTGCTTAATACCAGGAAACCTGAAATTCAAGCATCACATACTTGGCCTAGTCACTTTATTGAAATGTATACTCTTTACTACCTCAGTGCAACCAAAAGATTAAGTGCAAATATAAATATTTTATTTGAAGCTTAGAGCTACAATTTATCCTGTTCATGTTAACAGATGCTGTAACAATGCAAAGGACACTCACAACATTTACATAATTGTGCAAGTGATTGAACACTAGCTTAGGAAACAATACTGGATTATATTAGCATGTAAATTTATAAATATGCTGGTATACTTTAATAATGTCTATCTGTTTATAACATTAGCATGTGTATGTATAAATATACACATTGTTATTTCAACAAATAGTAGGACATGTAGAAAAAAGTTTTATTTTGATTTTATAAATCAGGTATTAAAAAATACTGCCCAAGTTTTATGAGGGCACCATTATGCATTTATGGCCGTGACTGAATTGGGGCAAGGGCTTATTAAAACACAAACTGCTGAGTTTCAGGCCCTCAGAGTTTCTGATTCAGTAGGCCTGGGGTAGAATCAAGAATTTGCATTTCCAACAAGTCCTAGGTGGTTCTAGCACCACACTTTGAGATCCACTGCTATCGAGTAACTTGTTTTTATTTGGCACAAACAGTAACTAGATGTTCTATTTTACCTATTTTTTCCCATTATAGCAAATATTTACAGAATTTATTACCATGATTTTATTAAGATCAATAATTAGAAACATTTGGGTATTGAATTTAAAACATGAATACATATTTCAGCTTAAGAGAGGTCCATGGATTCTACATCAATGGTACTCAAACTTTGCTGTCTGTTAGAATCAACTAGGGAGCTTTTAAAAATCCCAGTGCTCAGTCTATATCTCATACCAATTGTCTTAGTCTGTTTGTGCTGCCGTAACAGAACATGGGAATAATCTGTAATCTGTAAAGAAAATTATCTGGAGGCTGGAGGTAATTTTAGAGATTGGGAAGCCCAAGATCAAGGCACTGGCCACTGGTGTCTGGTGAGGGCCTTCTTGCTGCATCATTGCATGGAGGAACGCAGGGGCAAAAAGGGGATGAACACTGTGTCCTCATGTCACAGAAAAGCAGAAGAGAATACACACCCCACTGAAAGCCCTTTTTATGACAGCATTGCCATTCATGAGAGCTCCCTCATGACCTAAACACTTCCCATTAAGTCTCACCTCCTGATACTGTTTCATTGGAAATTAACTTTTGAACACATGAATTTTAAGGGACACAATCAGACCATAGCACCAATTAAATCAGAATCTCTAGGTGTGGGACTCAAGCCTCACTAGGTCTCCAGGTGATTCCATTGTGCAGCCAAATTTGAGAACCAATCAGTATGCTTGAGAAGTGCCGCTTTAGGAGTCTGCGTTCCACAGTGTGCTTTCTTCCTCTCTACCTATGAGGATTGCAGTAATCATGAAAATCAATGTCTCCCTCTCTCTCTCTGTCAAGACTGCATCTTGATCACATCTTTTTATTTGTATTTCACTATTTACATTTAAATTTCTAGTTTTTAATATTTATAAATATTCCACTGGAAATACATATATTTTGATGTCTAATTTTAAATAATTTGCTATTTTATTGGCTTTCACTACTGCCTTTCAATGTCTCACTTAATGCTAACGGGGAATATATTTTGGTAGGGAAAAAAAAAAACACCTCAACAACATTTTAGTCAGTTTTGAGACCTTAGATCACAGCTGTTGAATAGAATTTTCTAAGATGATAGAAATGTTCTTTATCTGCTCTGCCCAACACAGCAGCATGAGCCACATGTGACTTTTGAACACTTAAAATGTGTCTAGTGCACCTCAGAAACTGAATTTTAAATTTTGTTTGCCTGTAATTTAGATTTAAATTTAAATAATTGAATGTGGCTAGTGGCCACCATATTGAACAGGACAGCCCTAAACAATAAACTGAATCTAGCACAAAACTGGCCTGCAATAGTAGTGTAATTAAAATATATGTATGAAGATGTACTATTTGCTAGTCTCTATGTTAAGAAAGGTACATTTTTTCTTTTGACTCTCATGATCAGCAGTTGGCAAGCTTTTTCTGTAGAGCCAGATAGTATTTTAAGGTTAGGTATAATACAATGCAGTCTCTGTTGTAACTTCCTAACTCTGCTGTTGTAGTGAAAGCATCTATAGACAACCCATATACAAATGAGCATAGCTGTGTACTACTAGGAATTTATTTATAAAACAGGAAGCAGGCAAAATTTGACCCTCAGACCATAAGACTTCTGCTCATGACCATCCTATATATATTTTTTTTTTTTTGTAAGAGTGTTGCCCATCAGTTTACATAGTGACTTTTGGGTAAAAAAAAGAAAACAAAAAGAGTGTTGCCCAGGCTGAAGTGCAGTGGCACAATCATAGATCACTGTAACCTCAAATTCCTGGACTCACACAATTCTCCTGCCTCAGCCTCTGAGTAACTATGACTACAGGCACACACAACCACACCCAGCTAATTTTTAAATTTTTTTTTTTGTAGAGACAGGATCTCACTATGATGCTCAGGCTGATCTCAAACTCCTGGCCTCAAGCAATCCTCCTACCTCAGCCTCCCAAAGTAAAGTGCTGGGATTATAGGTATGGGCCACCATGCCCAGCCTAATCCTACACTTTTATAGATGAGGAAATAATAGTAGACAGTGAGTATATAGCTACTGCAAGGAAGGGTCTCATTTCTAGTACAAACACTTGTTTCAACATTCACCTTCCCACTTCTCATTATCATTTTACTGGGACCAAACAAGGAATCTTTTTGACATACATTATCCTTAATAAGGAACTCCTTCCTCCAATTTTCTTTCTGGTCATCAGTTCAGAGACAAATATTTTTATATTATTATTGGACCCAACATTTTAATGTGCTTATAAGCTAAGGCTTTGTGGTACAATTCTTGGTTTCAACTGCTGGACGCAGTGAAGTTATTACACAGCAATTAAACGTGTGCAAATGTATGTGTATCATTGTCAAATATAGCTATAAAATGCTGACCTGCTATGTTTGTTTGTTAATTCATCTAACAGTAATTAAATGCATATTATGTTTAAGGTGTGCTGCTGGGTACTATTCTGGAATACAGAATATAGTATGATTCTTTTTAGAAAACTTAGAGTCTGAGTAGGGAAATGCCATGTATACAAACTACCGTATGTAATACATGTTGACTTAGCATAGATAGAGACTAAATATTTAGGAGTCTAGGGAAGCTATAAATCATTTTCCACTAGAACTCAATTCTGTTTAATTAACAATCACCAACTGAATGTCTACTTTTTGCCCAGAATTTTATTAGGCCACTGGCAGAATACAAAAGTAGAAAAAGATTAGACTTCCTCCTCTATAGCTTAAGATATTATTAAGTAGGCAAAACATGAATACACTCTTCAAACAACTGAAAGTAAATTCCAAGGAGCTAATTTCAGAAGTATTCTATAAACTATTCAAGATAGGAGTCAAGGGAATTAAAAGTAAGCAAGAACACTGTAAAATATAATTAGCCTGTGAAGACTCACATCCTATGGAAAGACCAATATATGGGACTAAGAAGTTTATGTTTACACGAGAAACAATGTCATAATTTATTATTACGTGTCTTACTTGATTTACAATAAAGAAAAGAAATAGCTCAAAGTGATAGACCTGTCACTCAAAAATCAATGGGATCAAAGATGTTCAAGTCTTTACATTGTAATAACTAAAATTATGTCAAAATGTGTACAGTTAACATAAAAATCTTAGAATTCTTATGGTAGAAATTTATAACACATGAGATGATGGCTTTTATGGTAATTGTCAACAGATGAGGACAGTTATGTCTTCAGTAAATAATTATTGGGACGAAAGCCGCTTTGGTGTGTATCTGTTCCACGTCACATAGGATTCAACACAGGAGAAACAAACACTAACAGGAAAGGAATAGTAGCAACAATTCTTTTATTGGACATTAGAATCCTGTGGTAAGCACACTCATTTTTCATGCTCCTTTAAAAAAAGTCTTCAGTATATTGTTGTCACTTCAGCATATTAACAATATACTTGTTCCTTATTTCTTCTCTTCCTCTTCATTTTTCTTCTTCTTAACATTTCTTTTAAATGCACCTTATTTCCCTTTTCAGGGATTGCTTGGCAAACCTACTGCTCATTTTTTACTATTTAAGTAGTTTTTAAAATACTGCCATTAATTTAAAAATATATACTTGAAAGTGTCATGGCAAAGTAAAGCATATTATTTCATACATGAAAATCAGACGGAAAGTAAAAACTATTTTCTAGTATGTAAATAGGTTAGTACAAGATAGTATGTTTTTACCTGAATACAGCACAGTATTCTTAGTGACAGCAATACTTTCTTTGACTGCATTCTTATTGCATTGTGGACATGTTATCCATCTGTTACATGGACACTTGAGGCAAATTGTGTCTTCCTGAATTAGACCCTATTTTCAGAGGTGAAATTTTATGCTCTCTCATATTCTATAGATTGCCTAAAATATAGAACATTATAATGCTGCAGCATCAGCTGGCAGATATTATGGAAAAAAACGACATTCATTTTGTCTCTATTTCACTTGGAGTTTATTTTTTTTTTTAAATGTAAAGTGCCTGTTTTCCCTCCTACAAAAGTTGTGTGCTGCATAACAATGTTTTGAGGGACCCAGAAAAAACATTATACAAACTCATTAGCACATAGATTAAGCCAACAGAAAGAGATCACTTTCTTCTTTCATTTACAGACTATCTTTTCAGTGCTAATGGGTTCGTATGTTTTGTCGGGTGGAGGTACAATGTCAAATAGTACATTAGGATGGGACGGAAAATCCTCTACAGAGACAGACATGGGTATTCTATTACCAACCTCCCTAATACATAGTTATCAAAATATGTTTTATAGTATTATATTTATTATTAATTATAATGCCCCATAGAAACTATCACAACATATGGTCCCCCAGCTCCAACAAAGGCATCTTTCCTAAAGTGGAAATATGTATTGCATTTGGAGAGTGACCTTGACACTGTCAGGATTGAATAAATGCTGCTGAGAGCAGAAGGTCTACCAAATCCACTAAGTTGAATAAGCACCATTAAACTATATTCTGAGAGATCAATAATGAATAATTGACAAACTAAACTCAGGCTTAAAAGTATTACATGTTCTAAGTGATGCAGTTAGATGCACTCAGTGAAAATATAGCATAGTATAATTAGCTTTTAATGCTATAGGAGAAGAAAAATAAAATATTGTATGCATTATAGTAATTTGTTAATGCTACCTCTTTTGAGTATAGATTAGAATCTTGTACCATAAGACAGAAAATTAAGCCTGGAGCCAATCTAAGACACCATTTAAATAAGCCTCTTGCCAAGGTAGTATTAAAAGTAGTTCAATAAGATAGGTGTGGGTCTCTTAAATACAGAATTGCAAATTAGCGATAGGGCAAATTTTTCTTTAAATTAAATGAAAACCTGATAAGCTCAGATTTGGTAAAAGAAAGGTTTTAAAAGTAAAGGTGATAAAATTCAAGAAAGATACTATACTTTTATATCATATGTAGAATTTTAAACAAATAAACAACTCTCCAAAATATATAATATAAACATTCCTATTATTAAGTTTGAACAGTCATTCCATAAATATACACTAAAAAATTATAGCTGCAGATTCAAGGAAAATTTCAGTGGTAGATAGCTAAATATTTTAGACATTATTTTTCCCACAAAGAAAGTTTATGTTCTTCATGACCAAGATCACAAGTGTCAACAAGCACAGCTGGGCAGTTTTAACCACTTTTGATCATCTATAATTTAAAACGTTCAGTCATTCAAGGCAGTATATACAGAGACTGAACGATTGCTCCCCTACATGTCTTTTAATTTCGATGTAGCCATGAAGTGAAGGGCAAGCCCTAGCTTTAGTTTCATCATGCTAACTGTAGGACTTGATTCAAGATATGGATACCCTCCTACCCAGCATGGCTCATTTGAACTATCATTGAACACATAAATCTTGGGCGCTAGTTATAGCATGTGCATACGTGCAATTCATGTAAGAAGCAACATTATTATAAATCTGATCTCTGACTTTAAAATATGCAATATGAGGTTCATATTTATAATCAATGTCTTGTTCTGTGGTGTCTTAATCTCTAGGGCATTATCAACCACGTAAACCTCTTGTTCAAATGTCATGCCATAGTTATTAAACCTTATCATGCATCAGAATTATGTATACGCTATTTTATATATGCACAAATATATATATATATTTATGTACACCACACTTCCCCCTGTGAGCTGGCTGCTAGTGTTTTCCAGCACACTACTACTTGTAGTAACCCTTATGTCTTTTCTTTCGCATTTTACATTCAGAATCTGACCAGATCTCATTCCTCTATCATCATCACTCTTGCCTAAGCCACATCTCTCATCTCCTAACAGGTCTTTCTGGTTGCACTCTTACTATCCTTATTTATTCTCTAAAGGGTAGCCAAAAGGATATTTTTAAATGTAAAATGGATCATGTCACTTCTCTGCTGAAAAGCCATGGCTTGTTCTCACAAGCAGGGTAACTGCTGCTTTCAGGACCTCAGGTAATCTGCCTGAATCCCTGACTCCATGACTCATCTCTTAGGACAATTCTCTTGCTTGCTTTATTCTAGGAATCCTGGCCATGCTCATGTGCCAGGTTCTTTGTAAATGCTGCTCCCTCCACCTAGAACATTCTTCCCCACTAGATTTATAAGTCTCTCTCTCTCTCTCTCTCTTTCACTTTCTTCAGATGTCTTCTCTAATGTCACCTTGTCAAAGTAAGATCTTTAATCATCGCACCCTCACCACACAGCACCCCACCCTGGCACTATTGACCTTTTAGACACTGCTTAACTTTTCGCTATAGCACTTACCACTTGGTGCCAGAAATATTACTGAAAATGTAAATATGTGTTTATTGTCTGCTCAATCCACTAAAGTGTAAGCTCCTTGAGGGCAGTAACTCTGTTATATTCATTGCTCTATCCCCATAGTTTTGAACAGTACCTGGCATGTAGTAGGTACTCAATAAATAATTGATGAACAAATCAATGTGTGAAGGAATGAATGTGTATCATAATTTAGTAATCTAGTAAATGGTTGCATCTCCTGTTGGATCTATGCATCTCTGTGAAAGATTTAATTTGATTAAGATAGCATTTTGAACCACGTATTTTCTTTAAGAAAACTGATTTTAGAAATAGACTTTGAAATTACTCCATAATTGTGGTTGATGATAATTTTTGATAAAAGATTTTCTCTCATAACTAATAAATAAAACGTGCATTATAAATATGTTTTATATTTTATATCATCCTGTTTAATGTCCTCGTTTGTAGATATTTTTGTACGTATTAGAGAAGATCATTTATAAGTTAAAATACATAAATATACACATAATAAGAACAGAATAATTTATTGATGCATGATTAAATAGGTGTGGGGACAACTGCCTTTCATAATACAGCCTTAATAAGGTTTATTTCTATCTGAACGTATTTATAGTTGTATTTTCCCATAGTGCATGCTATAGTAGGTTGTAAACTCTTCGAGGACAAGGACTATATATATATATATATATATATATATATATGTATATATTCCTAACTTGAAGCACAATTGGAACTCATTATATATGTTTTCTGAAGAAAATGAAAGTCTATTGATTGAAGATAGAGAAGGCAATTCTAGATAAGCACATTGTTGGTCGTATGTAATAACAAGACACTTTTAGTGGCAGGAGTTTAAAAAGTACAGAACATAATCTAGAAGTCTTCAAATTAGATGGTTTTATATGCCATCTTTGTGCACTTAAATGGTTACCATGCCTCAGTGAAGTCTTACTATTCAGATTCTGAGACTATAATTAAATAGTTGCTATTCACAGTGTGGCAAAATAGCCTGAGAGAAATAGAGTTTGCTGAGTTTGCAAACCTAAACTTCTGAAGGGACAGTAGAATAAAAAAAATTACAACATGTCTTCAGCAAATTTCACAGTCATTACTATACTGCCTTGATAATAAACTTTCTTTAAAGATGTAATTGGATACATCTAATTTGGAGTATTAAGAGTATACACCTGATAATGTTAGTATTAATAACAGAGAGTGCTCACAAAAGCAGCTTTAACTTATTACAGTTCAGTGGCTTTAGTGTGTATCCAAGACAGGATGACACAACTGTTATCACTGTTTCATGCCAGTTTATTTATGTGAAAAGAAAGCACATACCCAGGTCAAATCAAGGTATGTGCACCACACAATTTTAGCCTAATTCTCCCTTTTAAAGTTTATCTTCACTTGTATCAAATGGATTTGATAAACTTTATATATTTTTGAATGATAGAGGACATGTATTACAGGAAGATAGCTAGATAATAGGGAGATAATACTATGGATTAGATATATGGACATAGATATATAAATGTCTATATATGTGTTCATGCAGCATATAGTGATTAACATATGGTGTATATATGTATATTTTATAGCACTCAATATGACAGCAACCCCACAAGATATATATTTTTGAATTTAGTTTATAGATAAATTCACCTTATAAATTTGAAACGAATTATCCAAGGCACACAGCTAGTAAGTGGCATAGCCATGATGCATTCTCGGCTGTTTGCTTGTTCTCACATGTAATACACCATACTACTCCCTATATGTCTACTTATTACTTATTAATATATTTTCTTTTTTATTGTGGTATAAAACACAAAGCGAGATCTATACTCTTAAAATTTTAAGTGTACTGTAGTGTAAAAATGTGTAAAATTTTAAGTGTCCATAACGATAAGCACTATGTTATACAGCACATCTCTAGAACTTTTTCATCTTGCATGACTAAAATCTTATACCCGTTGAACAGCAATTTCCCATTCCCCTCTCCCCTCAGCACCCAGCAACCACCATTCTACTTTCCGCTTTGATGACTTTGAACACTTTAGAAAAATTATAAAAGTGGAATCATGCAGTATTGTCCTTTTGTGACTGCTTTATTTCATTTAGCATAATGTCCTCCAGGTGCATCCGTGTTGTTGCATATTGTGGGATTTCCTTCTTCTTGGCTGAATAATACTCCATTGTTCGTGTGTGCCAGATTTTCTTTATCCATTCATCTTTCCATGGACATTGAGTTGTTTTCACCCCACCTCTTGGCTGCTGTACATAATGCTTCAGTGAACACGGGTGTGCAAATATTTCTTCATCCTGATTTAAACTTTGGGGGGTAAATATCCAGAACTAGGATTGCTGGATCATATAGTAGTTCTATTTTTTATTTTTTTGGTGAAACCTACATACTGCTTTCCACAGAGGATGCACCATGGCCTTCAAGACTTCGTTCTCTCTCTAGTCTTATTTTCTGAAGGTATCTGATTCACTCCAGTGCAAAGTGGTCTTGATGCTGCCATTTGATTCTCATCTCTCCTTCCTTTGCTCCCGCTCTCTCAGGAATGCAGTGTACTCTCACTTCCCCCTCAACCAGCTTTAATCTAGGCCAGCCTTTGATATCCAACAGTGGGCCACTCCAAGTAGTAGCAGCAGGGTCATTGTCACTGTTGTTGTCATTGTCATTGTCATCATAATTCCAGCTCTATTTGTATAGCCCTATGGCTGCACTACTGAAAGAGTAGATCTGACAAACCCAGGCTGGTAAGCAAACAGTTTTCTACAGCACTCCAAGAAGATAAGGATTAAAATTGACTGAAATTGACATGTGGAGATTTAAAAATATCAGTTCCCAATGAGCAAGAAATTTAAAACCAAGCAAAAAAGCTAGTACTTCATCGGAGATGGTTTAAGAAGTAGTGCTTTATAGTCTTTCAAAGCATTTTCACACATAATATAGCCTTGAATTTATGCTGTGATATCAAGAATAGATATTGTTTCCTTCTTAGAAATGTAAAACAAACAAAAAAAACCTAAAATTTGAGGGCTAGAAAATGTTTGTGATTTATCAAAATACATATCTTGTAAGTGGTAGAACTTTTTATCCAAATCTGGTGGTTTCTCTCTTTCCTATTATTGCTCTATGAGGGGTACATCAGAATGATTGTCTACATTAGCCTGGCCAAAATCAGATAGACAAAATAATTGGGGGATTATTTTGGGATCACTAAAGAGCCATTGGTTGCCTAAATTTTATCTATTAATACAAATTAATCAAGCATTTGTCTTCAAGAAAATAAAAGAGTAATGTATATATATTTATTGTTTCCAGTAAGAATTACTGTAAAGCCTGGCTTACTTTCTCAGTCATTCATTTATCCCTTCAATCAACTGACTGATATTAATTACATTTATTGAGTACTTATTATATCTTAGGCTTTCTGCTCAGTGCTGAGTATATATGAAGAACAAAATAGTTTTCCCACAATGAATTCACAGGTAGAAAATAGCACAGGAGTTAGGACAAGTTTTATCTTACTTTGTAAATTCTTTTATCATTTGGAATTATCCAAAACTCAATTTTCCTGTTTTGTAGTACCAAAGCTTTGAAAGGATTCCGTCTAATGTGGAAATAAAATTCTGCACAGCTTTACCCTGCTGGAAACTACTAAGCATTAGCTTCTGTCTAAATGTTCTTGCTTCGTCTAATTGCTTTCTTTAGGATCGCTAATCTTCCAAAGAATCATTGTTTACATTATGCCTTCACCCATTAACCAGAGAAGCATTTCTTTCCACACTTTCCCCATTCCAAGGAAGGATTAAGAGCAACTGTTAACACAATTAAAGCTCAGTTTAATTTCTATGATCCATTTGCATTTGCAGTAAAAACCCCATGACTGTGAACTCCTGAAGGGTTTTAAGTACCATGAGATCAGGTTTATTCTCCTGCCCTAAGTGACCCGTACAGCAAGAAGGCAAGGCTTACCATGTGGAACAGCAGAACATTCACATTCGATAAATGAGGTCATTTTGGATGCTCTTTCTGTTTACACAGGAATAGGCATTTTAATAACGATCCTGCTTTGACTCTGTATGAAACGGATCATCAAGCCAGCAAACACTGTACCTAAACATCCATTTATAGCCTGAAGTAGAGTCTCAAAAGCACAGTGGCCTGGAATTTTGATCCACTAAGGAAATCAATTCAAGAGCAGATGCCCTCAATATATGACCCATTCTCTGAGTCTGTGATTCTGCAGAGCACGTACATTCCCAGAAATGTGTTAGATTAGAAGGATGACAGTGGTGTCACACAGACTTCGGTAGTTATTTAAAGTTAATTAATTTAACCTGACCTTTCCATAGAACTTATAAGACACAATAGACTACTAGTGATAATTGATTCTGGAGAGCCTCCGAAATGGTTCAAGAAAAACACAGCTGTACTGTGTAACAGTTCTTGTTTGCTCTGTATTATAAACTATTTTTAGTACTTAGTTAATAAAGCTGATTTTCTTAAGGGGCCTGTAATGGAATGCATGAGGTGCTGTGTCAGATGCTATAGAATTGGGATTTGTGCTGGATGAACCTAAGAAAATTAACTCCGCCAATGCTGACTTATTTTTAGAGCTGAGACATCAGTGTACCTGCTTGTGGAAATATCTAATGGAAACAGAGCCTGTTGTATGGTTTCCCACAGTAAATACACTTTTGAAGTTACAGATGGACTCAATAAGTCTGTTATCTCTCTTTTCTTATTTTATGCATCGATACATTATTAATTTTAATTATAACAGCAATAAAATGAAGATTTCATGACATAAAGAGAAGCAACATATATTAAATGCTTCTGGTGTTTTACATCTGAAGTATTCCTCCATTTTTAGGAAGCTCATCTTTTCGCATTTGACATCTCTGAGATTGACAGTGTCATCACAGTGCATCTCAGAATTGATGACATCTTAGGTTCAGTAAAATATAGTAATCGATGTAATCCTCTAAACAACTTTCTAAAGAAGGTACTATTATTATTCCCATCTTACATATGAGGAAACTAAGGCACAGAGAGATTTTCAGTAACTAATCCAGTGATGTATCTAGTAAAGACCAGATTTGGGGTTTGAATGCAAGCAGCCTGGTTCCAGATTCAAATTCTTAATTACTATGAGATATTATCTCATAGGTTCATTTAGATTTGACTCAAGTGCCATATTTACAAGCCTGTCTCATAAGGAACCACCATTATCAGTTTTATGTATGTTCCATCAGTATGAAGAAGGTATTCATATGTGTAAAAAGAAAAAATAATAATGTGTGCATTTATAGAAAAGTGTAGCATACTGTGAAAATCTTTCTATTTTTTTTATCTCAGCATATTATAGGGGTACTTCTATTTTGTTTTTATCACTCACTAATAATATTTGCAAGAGGTCCTTTTTTACTTTTTAACTTCCTGTTTAACTGCTGCATAGTATTCCATTGCATCCATTAACATGAATGGACATGTAAGTGATTTTCATGTTTATATTATTATAAACAACACTGTAATGAAATATACTTAAATGCTCTCATTTGACAAGTGATTCTCTAGGTAGATTCCAAGAATTGGAATTTCTGAGTCATGGATCTGCTTCTACTTTATATTTAGAAGATTTAAATATTTTAACTAAAACACACCAAGCCTGTCATATAGCACTTTGTTACTAAGATCAGCAAGTTATTTACAACTATATAATAGAGCAGTTATTTCTCAAACACATGTCAAGTACTTTTCTGCATTTTTGTGGAGAATCCTTTGTAATGCCATTTTTATTTAGGTGCATTTTTATTTAGGTTCATACACACCCTAAAGATATTTTATAAAAAGAACCTTATACATTTGGAAAGCAGGAGGGTAGGGAAACACTTGCTGCCAAGAGTAATTCTCCTGTGATACGCTACCAGAAAAAGATGTGCCTTTGTTATTTTTCATCATTTAAACACTTCTCAAGTTTGTAAAACACAGCAAGATGGTGACATTTTTCTTGTCTTGAATGGCATTAACAAGGAATCAAATGATATGATAATTTACCTTGCATTGGATCAAAAAGATCATAAATGGAAACAAAATCCTGTGTTTGTCATGTTCTTTCAGTACAATGAGTTTAGTCCTCTTGACTCCAAAGTGTTTGTTTTCATAAAATATGTCTGCCCAACTGTAGTGGTGTCTAAGTGACAGAATATCTGCTCGGGAGAGGACACGAGGGATCCATTTATTGCCATCTTTGGGATTAGAATGCTGGCTCTCAGCTACCTTTACAGATGTTTCTTGTCTTTGTTCTTAATATAGTTGGTTAGCATTAAGGACAATTATATCATCAAAACACCTAATATGAATAGCTGGACTGCAATCTTAAAATGGCATAGGCGTTTGTGTATTAGCTGATGTGCTATAAACTTCCTTCTTCAAAGGCAGGAAACTGTTAAGATGAATTCATTACTTTAAGTATCAAGTCCTCACACACTCTAAATACAACGCTTTTCTCACAGCTGTTGTAACATGTCATAGCACTTCAATTAAAAAATAGTCACACGGCTTAGGAATAACTAAATATAATAAACATAGCTGTCTCTGAGCCACTGGGTGCTACATTTAAAAAGGGCACCAGCGAGTTCTCACGTGGACGGTTATGTGCAAACCTCAGCATCAGAGGATGTGTGATTATACAAGACTTCAGTTGGTTTTGTGATGTGTTAATCATACAGTGGATGGGGGAAAGTGAGCTGATATTCTTACTTTCTAAATGTTTTCATCATTCAAGGAAAAGATGGGCAAGTAGGGGAGCAAACCCTTCTACCATATGATCTTGAACTGTTAAGTCAGTCCACCAGATTAGTTCTTGATCATGATTTGGGTCTGCATAACAATAAAGCGAATTTGTTAAATAATTTTTAAATATGTAAAATACTGTTGATATGCAAATAACATGCAAATTAAGCCAAATAAAGTATTTCAAATGACATTATGGCTTCCTACCCCAGCCTTCTTTAAAGCCTCCAGAAGTATAAAAATGACTGTAAAAGAATGATTTTGCTACTCAAAATATGCTCTAACCCCTGTATGGAGAAAGTCTATCAGTGCCATTTTTCCAATAGCATGTGTGCTCACTTTGTGCCTCTGAGTCACATCTTGATAATTCTTGAAATATTTTAAACTTTATTATTATACCTGTTATGGTGATCTATGATCAGTGATTTTTAATGGTAACATTGCAATTGTTTTGGGGCACCATGAACCACACCCATTTAAGATAGCAAATTTAATAGATAAATGTTGTGTGTGTTCTGACTGCTTCACCAACTTGCTGTTCCCCATATTTCTCCCTCTCCTCAGGCCTCCCTATTTCCTAGGACAAGATAATATTGAAATTAGGCCAATTAATAACCTTACAATGGCTTCTAAGTGTTCAAGTGAAAAGAAGAATCACACATTGAAAACTGGCAATCAAAACTGGCAGTAATTAAGCTTAGTGAGGAAGGCAGTGTCAAACACCGACACATGCTGCAAGTCCCCCTTGCACCAAACAGTTAGCCAAGTTGTGAATGCAAAAAACCCCACATCTTGAAAAAAATTAAAAATGCTACTTCAGTGAATACATTAGTAATAAGAGCACAAAATAGCCTTATTGCTGATATGGAGAAAGTTTTAGTGATCTGGATAGAAGATTAAACCAACCACAACATTCCCTTAAGCCAAAGCCCAATCCAGAGCAAAGATCTCTCTTCAATTCTGTGAAGGCTTAGAGAGATGACGAAGCTGCAGAAGAAAAGTTTGAAGTTAGCAGAGGTTGGTTCATGAAATTTAAGGAGAAAACTGTCTCCATAACACAAAAGTGCAAGGCGAAGCCGCAAATGCTGATGTAGAAGCTGCAACAAGTTATCCAGAAGATCTAGCTGAGATAATTGATGAAGATGGCTACACTAAACAATAGATTTTCAATGGAGATCAGACAGCCCTCTGCTGGAAGAAGATGCCTTGAAGGACTTTCATAGCTAGAGAGGAGAAGTCAGTGTCTGCCTTTGAATCTTCAAAGAGCTGGGTGACTCTCTTGTTAAGAGCTAATGCAGCTGGTGACTTTAAGTTGAAGCCATTGCTCATTGACCATTCCAAAAATCCTAGAGCCTTTATGAATTATGCTAAATCTATTCTGCCTATGCTCTATAAATGGCACAACAAAACATGGAAGACAGCACATATGATTATAGCATAGTTTACTAAATATTTTAAGCCTATTGTTGAGAACTACTGTTCAGAAGAAAAGATTACTTTCAAAATATTACTGCTCATTGATAATATACCTAGTTACCCAAAAGCTCTGAAAGGGGTGTACAAAAAGATTAATGTTGTTTTCATGCAAGCTAATATATTTGCATTCTGCAGACTGTAAATCAGGGAGTAATTTTGTCTTTCAAGTCTTATTATTTAAGAAATACATTTCATAAGGCTATAGCTGCCATAGACAGTGATTCCTCTGATGGATCTTGGCAAGGTAAATTGAAAACTTCCAGAAATGATTTACCATTCTAGATGCCATTAAGAACATTTGTGATTCATGAAAGGATGTCAAAATATCAACGTGAGCAGAAGTTTGGTGGAAGTTGATTCCAACCCTCAAGGATGACTTTGAGGACTTCAAAACTTCAGTAAAGAAAGTAACTGCAGATGTGGTGAAAATAGCAACAGAACTAGAATTACAAGTGGATTCTGAAGATCTGACTGAATTGCTGCAACTTCATCATAAAACTTGAATAGATGAAGAGTTGCTTCTTATGGATGAGCAAAGAAAGTGGTTCCTGGAAATGAAATCTATGCCTGGTGAAGATACTGTGAACACTATTGAAATGACAACAAAGGATTCAGAATATCCCATAAACTTGGTTGGTAGAGCAGCACCAGGGTTTGAGAGGACTGATTCCAATTTTGAGAGAAATTCTACTGTGTTTGTTAGTAAAACGGCATTGAACAGCATCACATGCTACAGAGAAATCTTTTGTGAAAGGAAGTGCCAATTGATGCGGCAAACTTCATTGTTGTCTTATTTTAAGACGTTGCCACAGCCACACAACCTGCAGCAACCACCATCCCGATCAATTAGCAGTCATCAACATCAAGGCAAGAACCTCCACTAGCAAAAAGCTCATGGCTTGGTGTAGGCTCCGATGATTGTTAGCATTTTTTAGCAATAAAGTATTTTGTAAAATTGAGTTCTGTACATTTTTGAAGACATAATCCTATAGCACACATAATTCGTAGATTGCCTGTACATATACAAAGGACAAGGTCACTTTTGCATGCATAAATTGTATTTTGCCAAAATAGAATTAAATTTAATTTATATTAATGATTTTACCAAGTGTTTAATTTAGCAACC
>RJWJ010020745.1:0-28711 GCA_004363605.1 Indri indri | reverse complement strand
TGTGGCGTGGAGGATTGTTCAATATCAAAAGAACTTTACAAGGCAGTCTCTTACTGGCAAAGTTCCTCCTGACTTCAGAGACAAATCATCTATGGAACCAATCCAGAAAAAGTGTTCTCATTGTCCAGGCCTTCTTGTTGTACAATCGGAAGACTGGCAGCTGGTGTTTATCTTTTCCCTTCAAGGGTCAGGGGTTAGCAGCTTTATAGATAAGGGAAGTCCTGATCATAAACTCAACTGCATTTGCACAAAACAGTAGAGTTAGCCTATCCCTTCCTGTCTTAAATCCTGGTGCTCACTTCTCTTCCTTACTAATAAATGTCCTTTGTGGCATTTATTTCCAGAATAGGGCCCCCTTGTCTGCATTAAATCCCTGTTCAGGCAGATATCCTTTCTCCTCAATGATTTTCTTAGTGGTGTCTGGGAACTTGTTGGCTGCCTCTTGGTCAGCAGAAACTGCTTCTCTTGTTTTCTTGACATTTTTTTAAAAAGCCAAACCTTTTTCTAAAATTATCAAACCATCCTTTGCTGGCATTACATTCTCCAGCTTTAGATCCTTCACTTCCCTTTTGCTTTAAATTATTATATAATGATTTTGTTTTCTCTCAAATCATATTATAGTCTCCATGTCTGCCTTTCTTATAGCAATCTTGCACCCATAGAAAGGCTGCATTTTCAATACAAGATAAAAAGGTATTTCACAAAAAGTGCAAGTTTTTTGCACCTGCTAGCATAGCTGCAGCAGTGGCTCCATGAATTTCCTTTTCTTTTTTTCATAATGGTTCTTACACTGGATTCATTTATCTTGAAATGGTGGGTGACAGACAATGGAGGCTACAGACTTCAATCTATGGTACATACCAAGCAATTCAGTTTTTTCTTAAAATATCATGACTTTTCTCCGCTTCTTGGGAGCACTTCCAGCATCACTAGTGGCACTTTGTATGGGACCCGTGGTGTTATTCAAGGTTGACAGTATTGCACTAAACATGATGAAAAAGTGATCAAGAGATCACTTTTTACTGTGATACGCAATTTATTGGAGAGATGAATTGTTCTTGTGGAGATGCTCACCATCACATGCATGTTAAGAGGATACTTGTAACACTTGAGCTCACTGCAATAGCAACAGGAGGTGGCTACAAAGTTATTACAGTAGTACAGTATGTACTACAGTTAATCTTATCTAGTTATGATTTAATATTTCATTTTTACCTTTGCTTTACATTTCTCCCAACTGCAAATGGTGCCATGTATGGTCTATAAGTGTGTGCATAAGTTTTGATAAATTTTAACTTTTTATAATACATTTGTGTATTTGTTATGGTAGCAAATGATAAAATAGACTAGTATCTACATATATTTTATGCATTCATTGACATACCTAATTTTTTTGATATTTTTTAGACTGTGCAGTTCATCTGTGAGTTTTTTGAAATTGTTGCAAATCTTCAAAAATTTGGCCAATATACTCATTGAAAAAAATCTGTGTGTAAGTGGATCTATGGTGTTCAAACCCATGTTGTTCAAGGGTCAGCTGTAGATGAATAAATATGTTACAAAGAGGTCAATTCAATTTTAGTGGTTTAGGCTGCTAAGTGTAGTTGCTTTGCTCACAGAGAAACTACCTGGTGACTCAGCAAGTTCAGAATAACTAATTTTTGATATTATTGGCCTTTAGAAAATGGATTTTTTTCCTTTTGGCTACCATATTCACATTCTAGTTCTTGTGTATGGGAAAGATTGGCAATGCTGGCAGTCTGGGCTTTGAGGAAGTAGGGGCAGCTGGCTTGAAGGAAAAAATGCTGAAATTCTCAGGGTGGCATTTAAGAAGTTATTGCATTCATAAATGGCTGTCTCAGGCAGTGCCAACGCAGATTTACCTCCATGAATATGACCTCTTCTTTCACTTGGAAAATTCAGGAAGATGCTTACTTTCCACCTAAAATAACCACATTTTTTCACACTTCCTTTTCATATTCTATTGGGGCAGATTCTGTTGGAAACTGTATGCCCATCCATAGGCTGGTGTTGGCCAAACAGTTAGCTATTCTGCAAACTGTTGTAGGGCCAGATTTCTTTCTTAACCTATTGAATGAAAGAAAGAGAAAAATATCTGAAGGTAGAACAATCACAGGAAAAAAACATGTGTCAACCAATTATATTTTCTCCTCTATCTCATTCATTTTTTAGATGGTATTTGATTTGCAAATGACTTTATTGTTTGAACTCAGAATGCTTTTCTCACAATACTTTTTTGCCTTGGGATTCTAATCTGTTTTATGAAAAGTCATATAATTGGGGGGCATTTTCTGATAGCATAGGATCCTCTGTTTCTTGGTTACTGTCAAATATTCTAAAGTGCAATTGTGTTGTACTATCCAAAGAGAGAGGAGAAGGAGTTTAACAATATGTAGAACTCTCCCAGGATAAAGGATTCTGAGAGTTGATACTGTCATATGGCTGGGGAGAGCTGTAAAGCTTGAGGAAATGATGGCCCACATTGTGTGAAACAGAATGCCAGCACTGAGGGACAGACAGTGAGGAAAGGATTGAGAGGCTTGGGGAAGTGGATATACCATGGAAGGCTGGAAAACTCACCTGATGGCTACGTTCTAAAAGAAGGCCCAGAGGACACACCATCTATCAAAGCAATAGTGAACGCTTTGGCGAGAGAGGCACCAACATCATGGAGAGGACCCTGGTGACTGCTCTCCATGGGCCAGAATTAATGGTTGGAGTTGCCTTTGCAAAACTGGGCACCCTAATAACAAGATTCTCAAATAATAGAGGCCAATGGACATCGCTTGAATGTCAGAAGCCAGTTGGGTACACTTGTTGTGCTGAGCAGCAAGGCTGGAGTGGCAGCTGGCAGACTTGGGATGTAGAACAGCTCTCTCAACATGGCTAATATCATGGTAACATGGTATCTCTAGGGAGCAAGATAGATGGGAAGTCAACAAAGGTATTGCTTGATCTATGCAATTAACATAAATCAAGAGTAGACAGTCAATAGGCTAGGCAAATAAAATGTCAAAATCTCTTATCCCTTTTCTGGATCTGAGCTAGTTTACCAATTCAGAACTTACTTACTAAAGGAGAGACCAGATCCCCAGAAGAAAAGACACAGTAAAATCATGACAAATGTGTATGGTAGTAATTCCCCAAGTACTTCCACAAAGGAATCTATGGGTATTTACTTAACAACTATACATGGGGAAAGGGGACTAGCCCGACATTTTGAGGCATGTTGAACGTGGAGCCTGAGAGAAATAGATAATACAATCCTGGCCCAGGTTTGACTCAAGGGGTTCAGAGACCTGCCCAGTGATTATTTCCCCAGTCTCCAAAAATGTTATTGAAGGTAGTGGGCAGAAGTCCCACATTGGTTCCTAAGCCTGCAGGCTAAGAGCAATCATAATGAGAGATGCCAAGTAAAAGCCTCGGAAACAGCCCTCCATCCCCGTCTTTCCTTCCTGAGACTGCATTTCTCATTCCCCCAGCTGTCGGGAATGTTGGATGCCAGCAAGGCAAAGCTGGGTTCCCCATCCTTTTCAACAATTGGGTCACCCCTCCTTCCCAGGAGAGCCCGAATCTAACGGTTGATGAGAAGGATATAAGCCTGGCTCCTTTGCCCAATTTCCAACAACTCTGCTCTTGGCAATCCTAGCTTCATGGTTCCCTATAAGATTAGCTGAAGACGTTGTGGTGCCCACTTTCTGTCTGTCCAGTCCTAATCTTTTACTATCCTGCAAGTGTTAATCCCAAGGGTACTTCCCAATAAAATTTGTGCATGCAAAACTCAGTCCTCTCAGAGTCGGCTTATCAGGACCAACAACATCATCCTTTCCCTTTTTAAAATAAAAGAATTGTGAGACTTGCCCAGCAAAACAAACTTTGGACAGGCCAATTCATCCAAGGTTTCAGGTATACTAAGACATCATTTGTCTGTGGCTGTCTTAATATGAAAATTACCTTGTTTTAGTGAAAGTAGTATAGTAAGTAAATGAATGAGATGATTGCTTTGTTTGGGCTCAGCCTAGAATTCCTATCAGAATTTGACATCAAAAGATTCAAGATACAGAGGTGGTTCTTGCGGGAGAGTTGTCTACCCTCTTCACATTTTTGGGGAGTTCAGACCTTCCTCGAGCCACCCACTGAGCAGAAAGGAGAATCCTTACTCCTTCAGGATCATTATATGCAAAAGGGTGCAAACCTCTGTTGAAATTCCTAACCTGAAATGAATTCTTCTTTATTCCCCTTCTCCACGGTAACTGAAGTAAATTATTGCTTGTACAGTAGTAAATCAGAAACAATTTCACCTTTCATTTTGATATTTTGAAATGAACTTAGTTTTGAATTTTGGAGACGAGATTGGCTTTTATCTTTGCTTTTAAAAGGCTATACAGGAACTATATTTAGGGTACAAAACCTCAGACAAGCAGGGAAAGGTCATAGTATTTACTGAGTATCTGCTATGCATCCATGCTCTGCTTGACTAATCCATATGCATTAATTAATTTAATCTTCATGAACATCATGCACTATAATTATTATTCCCATTATACATAAAGTTAAGAGGTGAACTGACTTTACCAAAGTCATACAGCTAATAGCTGAATAATCAAGATTAGAACTCACATCTTAAATCCAAACCCAAAGCTCTTTCCACAGATAATTTGGCTTAGTACTTTGTGACAACAGCCCATTTCCTCTTAATTTCATTTTTTTAATATCTTAAAAATGTATCATGCTTATCTGCAATATTGTGATTTTACAGACAGAATTAGACTCTATTGAAAATCTGTTTCATTTTCCAAAAAACACAGAGAAATTTGTGGGATAATTGAGAAAAGAAATTCTATCTTTTGTGGCTAAAAGCAGTAGATTATGTTAGGGACCTTTTTGAATTCTTTGATCTGTGCTTGGAAAATATTTTCACTTGTACAGCATGAGAATTTTGTATTTATAATATAATTTATTGTGACGTGTGCGTGTACATGTGTGTATATGTGTGTATGTATGCATTTGTGCTTGTGTGTGTACTTGTATGACATACATTACTGCCTCTTGGAAGTGAATTAATGAACCATTAGAGTGATTCGAAAATATCTAATATATTTGGAAAATGAAAATCCCACCTTGCTGATGGTTTTAAAGGACACCAAGACAAACTAATGGTTTCTCTAAATGGATATGAAACCAATGATGTTCTTCCCCCAGATAATGACAATACCGGAGAAAGAGCAGCACCTTTCTTCTCCCTGTGGTTATCTATACTCTGGGTATAGTAACTCTGCCCCTCATTGAACGGTAACCAAAGGAATAACTTTAAGAAATAAATTCTTCTGCTTCATTATTTTAGTTATAGGAAACCCTTCTGAGAGAACTAGCAAAGTATAATAGCTATAGAGGGGCACTCTTTTTAATAAAGTAAATAGCTGGAAGGAAATAAGTAATTCTAGAAAGTATGGAGAGGTAATTGTTTAAGTATACAGTGTCCCTTTAAATCAAGATCAGCATTTTGCGAGCAGCACACATCTTGGTTTTCTTTCCACTGTGGAGGAGGAAACCAGGGAGTGCAATCATTCACGCCAGTGCATCCAGGGCAACCATCTTTGGTTAGAGGGCTGGAGCAGTGTCTCAAGGAGGTATTGAACTGTTTGTTAATCAGATTGCATTTTCTGCTTGTTGCTCCTAATGCTTTATTTTAGTATCTTGGGGGTCAGTGTGTTTTTATGTAGGAAAGCTGTAGGCAACCCACTAGAGTCTGTTTTGAGTGGAAGCTGGACAGAAGAGAGGGAATTGGGCAGTGACTCAAGAGGGTTCCACAAGAATCCTATTCAGTGCCCTAACAAACGGTGAATCTTACATGACATTGTAAGTGTTCTATAAGTGCAAAACCTTTGGTTTAGTTGCTAAAGCAAACATTGCATTTTATATCCAGTGAAAGCATTGTGTGTTCTGTAGTTAAACTACTGGAGTGATAAAAGTTTATTCTTGCATGTTTACTTTCTAATTTCTAAAGTGTTCAGTTTCATTCAATGTCTTGAATGTTTAATGTGACTAATCGCTTCTTGCTTTGGAAATGAGCATGTTCTTTGATAAATTGTTCAAGTGTTCAGGCATATAAATTGGAAAGATTTGGATTTTTGACACTGTGTGTATCATACCAGCTGATGAAAGGAACCTTAGTATCACATGCCAGGCAGGTTCTTCAGCATTATGTATTGCCAGAAAGATTGGTGAAAAATTAACATAGACTTTGGAGGATAAACTTCCTCTTATTTTTAAGAAGAATTGTTAGTTTTTAACAATTTATTTAATTAGAAATAGTTGAGTCATCATTGAACAGGTGAAAAAAAAATTATAAAGTTTTACTTTACACATGCACACACACAGAGACAGCCAAGAAATAAGATGTATTTTCTGAAGCATTTGTGAGGATTTAGGGAACACATTAAAATAACTGTAGATTGTGGTAAGGCAACGCTGCAACCAATAACCTTTACCAGGCAGGTAACTCATTATGTAATTCATGGAGACATATAGATATATCTTTATAGATTGGCTTTGCTTTATCTATAAACACAGACGTACGTTATCACTGGAGTTGAACCCAGTACATCATACATTCATAAAAGCCAGATGGATTACACTGCCTATAAAGGCCAGATGGGTGCCATTTCACAGAAGGGTTTATATTGGCCAGCTATGGCTATATTCCAGAGAGCAACGAAATGTTCTCAATTCCCCAAAGAATTCCTCCACTCTTTATCTTCAGTTGTAATTGTCTGCAGAACCTTCCAGCACTGAGTCTTACCACTGAATTTGATATAACCATACACATTCTATATGTAAAGACAGTTGTTCTTGTGGTAGTACATAAAAAAGATAGGCACCTAGTAACCACTCAAGCCGAGGAAAATAATCCAGTCAAATTGTACAATGACTTTATGCTTGTTTTTTCTTTTACTTGTAAATAGGTTTGAGTTCTATAGATACAGCTAAGAAATATGTCTAATGTACAAGAATCTTCTTTGATGGAAAATACCCCAAATTTCTTCTCTTCACCTGTATTAACTAACTTACAAGTTTCCAAAACCTTGTGATGTATGAAAAATCAAGCCAATGCTGAATGGGGACTGAATTGATATTCCATCTCTATATGGTTTCCTCATAAAACATTTGTTTTTGTGACTTATTCTCTTTGCTGAGTTGGTGACTGAATTGGTTATGCTTGGTTTCTATAATTTTCAGTCTCATAAATAGTTTGCTGTGCTTATAATATGATTATTATAAAATCCTAGGTTTACAACAGACTCTTCAAGAGAGAGACATCTCAAGGCTTTGTAAATATTCAATTTTATGAATATCACAGTCACAAATTATCTCCCCCATAAAACTTTGAATATTCTCAGAGCCATAACTTTCTTGGATTCTTTCACATTCTCTTTCATTTCTGCTTCTCGCACTAGCAACTCCCTTTCTTTTGAGGGCTGTGCTTTCACAGGAAAACAAAATCTGTATCACCTCATGATTTTTACTGTGTTGGAACAAGTAGAGAAGAGCAGGTCCAAGTTGAGCTGTGGATGATGAGGTTAGTAAGCATCAAGCTTGTATCATGTCCAACTCAAACTCTACCCCTTCAAATTTACGGTGAAACCGAGGATGTTAAATCCATGAATGCTAAATGCTTGCTGTGTTGTCTAACCCAAGATACCTGTACATGATAAAGTTCCTAAGGCTTTGGAGATAGACAGTGTTTAATGTAGCTGAGCAGCATTTTAAATAGTGAGAGGGAAAGCACGAATCTCTCTCCGTCATTGGAATCTTCATTGCCTTCAAACTTCTTCAGATATTTCAACACGGCTTCTCTCTACCTCTCCACACTAAATTTGAGCTAAGCAACCAGTGAGAGATTCCCTCAAATTTCAGATGTCTGGTTCACAGTGGACACGACATGGATTGTTCAGTGAGAAAGCTCAGAGAAAAAGGAGCAATAATTCACAGTCAAACCACACTGCTCGTGGGCCAGCAAGACAGAGGTGGTTAATCAAATAAGCCATCACACTTGTCTCTTCTATTTCTCAGAGGGGTAGGGTTTCTTTGCAGGTTAAAAGACAGTATTCTGGTGTTGTCGAAGAATAAACACGACTTCATTGCCACCCCCCATCAGGAAGCAGAATCTGTGGTTGCAGCAGCAATACCTCAGTAGTCTTGGCCCACTGAGGGAGGGCCTGAGGAATGCAGGACTCCAGCCCAGCATCGCCGTATTGGCAAGACACAGTTTATCTTAGTGCAGAATGTGAAATAATAGGGTGGGACTAGATATCTGAGATTCTGGGAATCTGATGTCCTTAAAGATCTTTCACAGAAATAAAGCATTGTGAATTATTAGGAATTTCCATGGCCTAATATTATGGACTTTCTTTTCCAAATTTTAGAAGTCGGCATTACAAATAAAAGAATATATCTTTTAAGATCTCTTATAAAGTCTTGTTTCTAATTGCTTAAGTATATGTGGCTGTTACAATCCTGTTGTTTTGGGATATGTTGTATTTAATAGTAAGTCCTTAATTGGAATAATAAAGTCTTTCCTGTGACATTTAATACTGATTTTAAAAAGAATATTATTTCTAAGACTTAAAACAGATTTGGATACACTAGAAAGGGCTCAGAGAGATGTTAATAAGTGGTTTTAATACAAAGTCCAGGAGGAATTGTAACTGGCCTTTTTATTTGTTTGTTTTTGTTTTGTTTTGTTTTAGTTTGGAAAAGATAAGCCCATGATTATATTAACACTCATTCAAACACGTAGATAAAAATAACACCATCTGAAAATCATCTGAAATTTTAAAGTCTTTTAAATGTAATAATCTAGATATTTAGGTCCTGAACTAGATCTTTAACAGATTATTCTAAAACCCAAGAACTATAGAGGTAATTATTGTTAAAACAAGATTAAAATAATCCCTTGATTTTTCTTGCTTGACTTGTAGAAGTTTTTATTTCTCTAGACTATGCATAATCACAGGGGAAGACAAATCTTATTATTTTTCTTTCCTGAAATCTTTTGGAAAAAGATTTGACCTTTACTGGATTTCACACAGTCAGAAAAAAATTAACCAAATTTTAAAGGCTTCCTTTTGGTTCCAAACGTGTTACACATTTCCAGATTTTTTTCATATGGTCTAAATAATTATTGCTACTTTGCTTTTGTAAGTGAAGCAGATTTGTAGCATTGATAGCAACACCAAAGAAATGTTTTAGTTTATTAATTAGAATGTTTATGGCTTCTTTAAGGCTGGTGCTTGGATGCAGGCTAAGAGAGTGATCTGTGAATTAGTTTCTATTTGCAGAGGTAGAGTTGCTGTGGATATTAAAACAGGTTTTAACTAAAAGAGAAAGTTCTCTGGCTAAATCAAAGTATGATAACACTTTAGTGAAGTTTAGATATTGTTTCACTTTCCAAACTCGCACATGAATTTCCCCAAGCATGGAAGGCAGAAGATGAGAAAGCTTAGAAGGATGCAAGCTCTGTAACATGAAGCGCAGTCCCTGATTTGTGTAGAGCTGCCACAATTTCATTTCAATCTTTATCTCCTAAGTCCAATCATGATTTTTTTGTGGTCATCTACAACTAAAAAATTGAATGAATAATGAAGAGCCGTTAGTTGTTGTCCCAATGCTTAAATGGCAGATAACTCATTTTGGCTCAAGACACTGGAGGAGAACTTGAGGAAGAAACTAGAGCAATTCCTTTTCCACAGTTTTGTTCCAAGAAGATTTCTCAAGATTTAAGTTGACCGAGAATTCCCAGATTACTAGGAAGAAGGACTCAACAAATGGTCCCTGGTAGGGCCAATGACTCATTCTCTCATCAGACGAGATCGGGCGCGTTCAGAGTAGCATGGCCGTAGACCTCTCATCAGATCATCTTAACCAAAGATACAGAGAAGGGATGAGAGAAGATCCAGACCAAATCTCTGCTACACCTACAGAATTTATGTCTTTCATCTTTGGTTTTAAGAAGGCTGATGGCTCTGATCTAACTGAAGTCAGTGTTACCTTTTGTATTCTACTACTTCTTTCTCAAGAGAAGCTCCTTAGTAAGCGGGGTATGGGGGGAAGACACGGGGAACGAAACAACACATCTTTGAAGGCTTCCTGGTCACACCAGCTTTCTATAATGTGTGTTCCATTCCTTATCAGTCTCAGCAGCTAAGGCTTTTCTTCAGGCTGAAAATGAAGGTTTTTTTGGTGTTTTACTAGAATTTGTAAATGAAATCTTTACAATTGATAGGAAAAAATACAGCAGATGAGAACAGAGAAACTTACAGAAGTGGGCAGACTTGGTTACTGGGGAATCAAAATACAAAGAAGGAGAGATGACCTTGAGCCAGCACAGGTGAGGGTTGATCTCCATAATACTCACTAAATGTGATCATGGAGAACACAAGTGACTCCCAATTGTGTGCTGACAGTAAAACGATACTACAGTCAGGAGAAATCCTGGATTGCAAAACCACTCCCAAAGATTTATACGATATGAATAAAAGTGGTCTGACTTCTTGAAATATCCTTGCCAGAGATCATACAAGCATCATGGCTTTATAAAACTTACTTAACACGGCAGAACTAGAAAATAGTTATATAGCTATTTGTCGCTTAATGACAGGAATACTTTCTGAGAAATGCACTGCTAGGTGATTTCGTCATTGTGCGAACAGCATAGAGAACACTCACACAAACTCAGATGGCACAACCTACTACATACTTAGGCTTTGTGGTGTAGCCTATTGCTCCCAGGCTACAAACCTGTGCAGTATGTTACTGTACTGAGTACTGCAGGCAATTGTAAAACAATGCCAAGTATTTGTGTATCTAAACATATGTAAACATAGAAAAGGTACAGTAAAAATACATATGAAAGATTACCAAATGAATGGTGCACCTGCATGGGGCGCTTACCCTGAATAGAGCTTGCAGGACTGGAAGCTGCCCTGGGAGAGTCAGTGAGTGGTGAGTGATTGCGAAGGCCTAGGGAATTACCGTGCATTACTGTAGACTTTATAAACACTGCACTTAGGCTATGCTAAATTTATTTTTAAAAATTTCTTTCTTCAATAATATTAATAAATTAGCTTTAGCCTACTTTTCCACCCTGTGAACTTTTCAATTTTTTTTTCTACTTCTTGATTCCTGTAATATACTTAGCTTAAAACACAAACACATTTTATAGCTATACAAAAGTATTTCTTTTCTTTTCTTTTTTTTTTTTGAGACAGAGTCTTGCTCTGTCACCCTGGCTAGCATGCCATAGCATCTGCCTAGCTCACAGCAACCTCAAACTCCTGGGCTCAAGTGATTGTCCTGCCTCAGCCTCCCAAGTAGCTGGGACTACAGGCATGTGCCACCATGCCCGGCTAATTTTTTCTATTTTTAGTAGAGATGGGGTCTCACTCTTGCTCAAGCTGGTCTCGAGCTCCTGAGCTCAAGCGATCCTCCCATCTCAGCCTCCCAGAGTGCTAGGATTACAGGCGTGAGCCACCATGCCTGGCCACTAAAGTATTTTCTTTCTTTGTTTCTTCCATTTTTAAAAATTTTTAAGTTCTTTTTTTCTTTTTAAACCTTTTTGTTAAAAATTAAGACAAACACACACATTAGCCTCTGCTTACACAGGGTCAGGACCATCAACATCACTGTCTTCCACCTCCACATCTTGTCCCACCGGAAGGTCTTCAGGGGCAACAACATGCAGGGAGTTTTCATCTCTCATAATAACAATGCCTTCTAGAATACCTCCTGAAGTACCTGCCCTGAAGCTGTTTTATAGTTAACTTTTGTTTTATAGGTAGAAGGAGTATGCTCTAAAATGATGATAAAAAGTATAGTATAATAAATACATAAACCAGTAACATAGTTATTTAATATCATTGTCCAGTATTATGTACTGTCCATAATTGTATGTGCTAGACTTTTGTATGACTGGCAGGGCAGTGGGTTTGTTTCCACCAGCATCACCACAAACATATGAGTAATGTGTTGTGCTATGACACTAAGTATAGGAATTTTTCTGCTCTATCGTAATCTTATGGGACCATACGGGGTCCGTCATTGACCGAAATGTCATTATGGGGCACATGACTGTATTATTTTTGGTGGATTAATGCAACTTATGAAAAAAACAATGCATCTAGGAAGAACAAAATTCATGAATTTGGGTCTTAGATTTATCACTTTCTTTATCCCTGGTTCTCTGGAGCCTGTGATGAAGCTTACATGCTCAGGCTTTATTGATAGATATAATCTCGGTGACATAGGGATGAGGCAAAGAGAAACTGAGGCATGAAGGAGGGACTGCACACACAAAAAGATACATCAGCAAGCTGGCCATAGCATCACAAGAAAAACAACAGATTGCTTGGTTCTTCACATTTTCCAACCAGGTGTTGCCTCAGAGCAGTCCCTTAGGGCAGGGGTGGGCCAACATTTTCTGTAAAGGGCATTTCTATAGGTGACATAGCTTGTCTCCACTGCCATCTTTACCATGTACTGTTGTAAACATGCATGGGTGACATTAGATCTGTGAGCCTCAGTTTTCCCATCTGTCATATGAGCCTATTTTATACCTACTTACAGGGTTTTATTGGGAGTGTAAATGATTTAATACATGTATGAAGCACCTAGTATAGTGTTTGACATGCAGGAGTTAACTCAATAGTAGCTACTGTTATTATAATTATAATTCATAATCCATCTCATATAGAAGCATAATCTAACAAACTAAATCAGTCACTGTTTAGTGTCTGTCTTTTCTTAATAGCCTCTTTCTACAAAGATATAATGAGTAATGAGCAAAATGGCTAAATCTGTGAATTTATTATGTTTCTATTTCAATCATCATTAGAGTTGTCTGATAAGGTCAGTACTGTCGTGAGATGCGCGGTGCAGTGGGCTACACTGAGCAGTTTGGACGACACAGGCTCTGACCTCTAAGAGCTGTCACACGATGCTGTGACAGTGGGAAGGAGGGTGGAAGCTCCGCAGTTTTGAGCGCCAACTCCCTCCCAAACACTCTACTTGTTTTCTTTTACATAGTTAATCCCCACAGCAATCCTATGGGCAGGCACTCTCATAATCATTTCCAGTGACTGATGCTTGGAGAGTTTATGTAACTTCCCCGAGGACACAGGGCAACTGTGTGACCTGGCTGAGATCCTGGTTGGTCTGGTGCCAAAGCCCCTGCCTTTTAACTGCCGCACACTAAGCCCCCAAATGGGAATAGAAATCACAAAATTTCCAGCTCTGCCAGGGCCATAAACTCAGTTGGCAACCTTGAGAACATCATACATATATCCAGGCTTCAGTTTCCTCATCTCTAGAATGAAGTGATTGTACTACCTAGACTTTAAGTTCACTCCAGGTCTGCAATTTGGTGCATATTGATTAGAAGAAATAAATGTTATGATAATGAGAAATGCATCTGTGTGGCTGGGAAGGAGAGCGGATCTGATATTGTTGGAGACAGAAGATAGACAAGGTAGGTTTCCTTACTTCTCATCCTGGCTCCTGTAGCTTGGGGGACATATGCCTTTGGTCAGCAGACTTGCTGAAGCTGTTAAAACATAAGCGAGCTCACATCGCTCCAGTATCTTTCCATGTCAGTCCCAGTGAAAGGTCCCCCCAGAGGCCTACCAGGCCCCGCTGATCTCCCTGTCGTCCTTCACCTTGGACCTCACCTCCTGCTCTGCCCTTGCTAAATCTGCTCCGCCATGAGGACCTCTGGCTGGTGCTGGGGTATGCCAGGCACACTCCTGGCCCAGACCATGCCCTTGCTGCTTGCCTCTGCCTGAACAGCTTCAAGGCTGGGCGCCTTGCCTCCCTGGGGTCTTTGATGAAATGACACCTTCTCCATGAGGCCTTCCCTGACTACATGTTTAAAGTGACAAACCCCTTCTTCTCCAGCAACCCCTACATGATCCCCGTTTCATTGTCTCCATAGCACTTATCACCATCAAATACACTACACCTTTTGCTTTTAAATTTTTATCAAGTGCCTGTCTTCCTTTCTGCAGAGCAGGGGGAAAATTTTGTCTCTATTGGTCACTGCTGAATCCTTCATGCTTTGAACAACCGTAGTACATACTGAATGAGTGAATAATCAGAGTTTGAAAGATATAGAATAACACCATATAGCCTTGTATATATACATATATTGCTTATAGAAATAATAAAGTTCATATTAAGTAGTTAACTTCGCTAGTTAACTAGTTAATATAATATAACATTTACCTTAATTATTATCAGTCTCTAATGTATATCCACACTTTGGGTGAAGGATGAAAAAAAGACTTTTTAGAAGAATGCTAAATTAAGAATTATCTGTAGATTTCAGTTTTTCTATCAACAGTACTCAAAACTAATTATAATTTATGTGTAAGCAAATGCTTAAAATTCTGAGTTTACAGATTCTGTGGAAGTTCTATATCAGGCCTATCAAAATCATGAAAACATCTTTTTGTAGGCTTACAAAAAAAAAAAAGAAACTCATCAAAAAATTTTCTAGTTAAATTGCATTCAGATGATCTTGATTTGTTGCTGAAACCAGTATTGGGGAACTAGCTTGTTATGATTTCAAATAGAACTTCTGACTGTTTTAACCAATGCTTCCTAAAGTTTAATAGGCACAGAAATCACCCCAGGTCTTATTAAGATGCAGATTCTGATTCAGTAGGTTGGGAGTGGGGTGGTGTGGGGGTCCCGAGATTCCCCACACCTAGAAGTCCTGCAGGTGATACTGTTACTGGTCCTCAGACCATGTGAAGTGGTACCAAGTTCCTGGTATATCTATCTGCCTTCTCCTAATGTTACCATTGTAGGGTCAAATGAAATCAAAATAAAGGAGACATTCTTTGCAGAAGCTTCATTGACACATCAATCAACTGGTATCATTTAGTTTTGGAATGAAATGAAAAGAGAAGCGACAGACATCACATCAACTGGAGAGACCAGTGGGGCAGAATTGATCCCCAGTCTGCCCCTTGTAAGGCATTAGCTGCAGCTGACATTTAAAGACATGTAGGGAGGTATCCTGATTCTCCTCTTGGGGCAGAGCTTGTTTCATTGCCACACCCTAGCCTCAAACAGGGCCTTAATATTTTTCACTGCAACTCCCTTATTTTCCAATAACACAGCAGACAGGGGAAGAGGACTGACCACTTTAATCCCTAAAATATGCAATGAAATCAAATAAGAGGGGAGCAGTCGGAGCTTTATTTTTTGATGCAACAAGCATGGGAATTGCACAGAAAGTAACAGACACTTGCCTCCTTTTGCCATTGCCGTCATTCAACCTGGCTCAGAGAGCTTCGGGGAAAAGGGTATATTCAGGTGGCTTCATATTTGTAGTTCTGTTTCACGGGTGTAGCTCAAGGGTGGGGTGACCCATACGGTGGCTGTAATTCTGTTGGATAAACACGTCCACCCCTGGTCTCCTCCCTGGAAGGAGTTCCATTTGTTTGAAGTGGGCATACCAAAACTTCTTTGGTAGTGGTTACCGACAGCACCCAGAAACCTATTCTCAATTTGACTCTGGATTGTCAGGAAACTATGGGAGGATAGCAGGCTAAGACTTGTTTTTCTATGTCCAGAAAGCTCTGTTGCTGGTATTCTGAAGGGGAATAATTAATCCGAATATATCTTCATGTTACTCTGAAAAGTTGAGTTTTTCTCAGTAGGGAACACTTTAATCAAATTACCTTGTGTCTTGTGTTCTGCTTCTGGTACATGCTTTTGAACCAGTCAAAAGTATACAGCCAAACCATTGCAGTAAAGAGAGAAGAAGTAAACTATTATCTCCCTAGCTGCTTCTAGGTTAGATGGCACCAAAGTTATCCTGAATTATTCTCTTCACTGAATTGTGAAGTCTAAGATTCCTCCCTTCTCCATGTCCAGAGAAGAGAGGATAATGGTCTCCATTTTCTAATATAACCAAGATGACATTAAACAGCTTAGAAGCTTCCTTTGAGAGTAGAATAAGCTCATTCTTTCTCATCTCCCCAGTCATGAAACCAATTCCTCCATTTAGAGGATACCTATGATCTTAGTTTTACCTGCTCCTTTAAACACATCAGGACATTGGGAGAAATTATTAGCTCCTCCTTATTTTCACATACAAAACTCACTACGTGACAAATATTACATTTTCCCCAGCAGAACCAGTCACGGATCAAATGTTAAATCTTTCACAATTTGGTTTATTTCCTCAAGCAGTCTTATTTTATTAGGATCATAATAGCAAATAAGCCAATATTGCTTTTGTTCTTATCCATTTTCTCCTGAGTACATAGGTTTTCTATTTGTTAGAATTTCTCCAATGTAGAGGCAAGATTGGAGGATAATATATGATTCTGATACACTGAACAATGTTACTACTTCCCTACAGAATTTTTCTGCTGAGTTTAGTTACATTATAAAAATAATACTACAAAAGGTAGCACTTATGGCATAGCATGCATTGAAAGGGTTTTCCCTTTATTAACTCATTTAAACTTTAAAACCTCTCTCTAAGGGGGATACTATTTCTCTGTTTTCCAGACGAAGAAACTAAGGCACAGAGAAGTTGAGTAATTAGTCCAAGGTCATACAGCTAGTAAGTGCTAGAGCTAGGATTTAAACCAGGCAACATAGCGCCGTAATGCACACGCTTAAACTCTGAGGTAAAATTTTTGTCAACAACTAAAGCACACCCAAGCACTATGACTTCCAGTTTTATTAAATTACTCTTTTCTTTCTTGAGTCTTATTTGAGCATGTAAGTTCCATGATTAAGAGGTAACTGGGTAATTTTTCAGACATACCAACTGCCTCTTCGCTTTTATAAGATTAGACCCTATTATTTATGTTGTCTCAGAATTTTCTCTCATAATTCTTAATATTTTTTCCTCAGTAAAAATGATTCTGTTTCTCTCTTGCTAACAGATTTCATGATCATGTAAATGAAAAAAATACAGTAATTTTAAAGACAACCATGGAAAATTTATTCAGGTATGTTTTAGCATTTGAAAACAGTCAAAATCCCAAAATGGATAAGATGTGGATTGAAGGCAGCAGCTTTCCACATCTCAGGAAGTAATCTGTATATCAGAAATCCCATTTTCCTTTTACAGGCAGGCAGTGGGCACGCAAGCCTCATATGACATAGGAATATGTTTGCTTGATGACTTACCAGGTCTAGTGCCAGCTCTGGTTTATGAGCACAGCCCTGACTGTTGCTCTGTAGATGATGAATTGTCATAAATATGTTCAAGGACATTAGATCACATCTGCAGAGAAAGTCAGAGAATGTCTACCATACAGCGTGGAAGAACGTTGCAAACATTTCTGGTTAAGAAAAACATATATATACTTTTTTTTTTGGTGGAATTCTTACTTCATCTCCATCCTTTAATCCTTAACTATAAAAACTATATAATCAATTCTTTTGTCATTAAATTAACTTTCAAATTTATTAAAATATATCTTAGGATATAAGTCGCTACCATTAGATGACAGCTTTGTTTGATTTCACTTTCTAGCCTTGACTTTCTTACAGTTCATTTTCATCAAGACAACATATTGAATGAATGTATTTTACAAAAGAGTTGTTGAATTCTGATATGTGTAGGGGCGGTATACATCTAGGGACAAACTTGTGTTTCAGGGTGGAAACTTGGCACTCCAAGTTGCTGTCGGAATTATTTTTTTATGGCTTAGTTAGAAACCCACAAAAACGTGGCCTTATAATGTAAATGCTGACATAACCTTTTCATATACTCAGGTATAAATCAAGGTGCTACAAAACACCATATTTGAAAAGTCAAGCTAGATAAAATACTGAGTTAATATTCGTTGAAAGAAAGAAAAATGCTAATTAGTTAAATACTTTCAGTTTTAGTTTTGAATGAAATATAGGCACTTTGTGGTATTTTTAGTAACAAAATAATTTTATTTTGTTAAGTAAAATGGCCATCATACATAAGTCAAATTTATGTCAAAAATACTCTTTAAATTAAAAAAAAAGTTCAATTAGGGGTTTCCTAGTTTTTAATCCAAAATCAAATCTATGAATGTCCTGGGATTTGCTTCCCTATGGAATTACACTTCCGTCTTGCATGTTTTGCTGGGGATTGCAAAGTTGCTCCGTTTCTCATTAGCAACTATGGAAGGCTAAAGAGCAAGGGGGAGTCAAATGGAATATTACACCCCCGAACTCGCATTGAACACTTGATGTCATGTGTCATCTGACACTGGCTTTTCCATCAGGTCATTTCAGGATAAGGTACTACTGAAAAAGCATAACCGCTGTCAGTGGGTGAACTGCTGACAAGTTTCAGGGGTTTGGCTGGCATTCCAACGTTTATTTGAGTTAATCTTCATTCTCACTGGCCTGCAAAGCTCAGTGAAAACTGGCTTTTCACTGAACACTTTCGTTGCTTCCTAATTGTACTGGTATCAGAAACACCATAAGAAAAGAGCTTGAGAGACAGACTTTTATAAGAATATGTATATAGTTTTTTTAGGTGAGGAAGAACTTTCTGTTAAAAGGTATAAAGAGTATCTGTTTATTGTTTATTGACAACACATGGCAACTGCAGGCTGTGGTGTTTGCCAAAGCCAGTCTAATTGGTGTGCTGATGACTTGTTCCTGGGGATTATTTGGAATTGACACTTTCTACCATAGGCTCCAAAGAATTCTCCTTGATTGATTGAGTAGGTAGAAGGGACCAAGAGATAAAATCTATTCTGGAAGAGTACTGTGAATCTGTAGAAATTTTAGTTGTATTTTTAAACTTGAGAATTAAGCAGGGAAAAATGGTAGGCTAAATAGAAAACACCACATTTTATTGAATCTTAGGACCTTAGGGTTAAAAGAGATATTATAAATTATATGATGATTCTCCAGTTTCCATACATTATATCTCACTATTTGCTATGGATAAAACCTGAATTCTTTCCTGATGATAATGTGTACATGCTTATAAAATTCTGTTTATGCTCTAGTAACAGTGATGGGAAAACCATGTTCCATTTAGATCACTCTGTATACATGTACTACTGTATCCCTGAGAGTCTGGTTGGGTTTTTGCTTGGAGTTTTGATTGTACGTCCAAAGAACAGTAGCCAAGTAGGAAAGGAAGAACAAACTTGGTTAATGGCTGGGCAAACAGAAACACCCTATTGTTGGGCTTTGTTAAAAGATAGATTTGAGAACACAGTTTAATTCTGGAAGCCAGACGAGGTCTCTCAAACTCCAAGGATCTCATCCCTGCGGTGTGTAAAGGGCCAATCTGCTGCACCTACCAGCGCCAGAGGACAGGAGAAAGGCAGCGAGAGGGCAGGTCCCAGCCGGCTCTCATTTACTCCCCACGCTGTGAGACACGACTGTCTTTCCCATCAGGACAAGGAGAGCAAGGCCCGGACCCTCTGCAGTATGAAGCAAAACGTAAAGAGAAAGTTGGGGAAAGTCCTGCTTTGAGTGGGTCCAGGGGGTGGAAGAATCAAGACGAGCCCGTGGGTTTTTCAAGATACAGTGACGCCACCCTCGTTAAAATGTGGCTCCAAAGATGCCAGCTTCAGTCCGATCGGATGGGAATGTCCTCCTCCCACACAGCAGTGGCAGGGGCTACAGCTTGGGCGGCTATTTCCTCCTCTATTTCCACAGCAGAGATGGGGCTGTGGGGAAGGGAAGGGAGAGAGAAATGTCCTTCCCTAACACCACACTCCCCTTGTGGCAATGGAACCCTCAGCGCAATATCCACTCCAAGGGACTGCCCAGAACTTGCTTGAACACATCTCCCCAAAGTGGACATTAACTACTCCTGTAGCAGCGCAGTACGATTCAGGACGCTGGCAGGAAGTTCTCCTAGGGGACCAAATCTGCCCCATGACTCCCACCACTGCTTTGACGGTGTGCTTGGAGCAGCGAAGAACAGAGCTCATCGCGTACCTGATACCCAGATATTTGAGACAGTTCTCTATCCAGCCCCGCCCTAAGTCACAACATCAATCCATGAAATCCAAACGCACTCTTGGGACATCACTAGAATTATTTTCTGAAAATATAAGGCTACCTTAATCGGTTTCCTCTTAGGAGCCCTTGCCCCCCTCATCATATTGTAGGAGGGGGAGTTCAGGTGGGAAAAGGGGCACCGACAGGCAGGGCAGACCAGCCGCACCGCAGGGACTGCACGATGCCTCTCCTCTCCTCTTAGCAGACGGCAGCGAGGGCTCCGGCCCTCTCGGCAAGTCTCCTTTTGCCTCTGCTCTCAAAAGTGAAATTATGCACAGTGGGGAGGACTGGTGCGGAGTTAAGACACGTAGAGCCAAGAAAATAAAGAGTCAGATGTCCCGGCAGCTTTCAGTGCATCCCTGTTCTCACCACCCCCAGAGCACCATGGAAGTAGGAGGGACCAGATGAAGACATTTAAAAATTGGTTCTGCTCCACCGTGCTCCGGTGCGAGCTGGGGCTCGGCTGCTTTGAGGGGCTTGACAGGCTCCTCTCTGGGGTCGGGACATGGATGTGGCAGCTCCACTCCCTTCTGAAACCCCTTGATGCACCCTAACTTCGAGGTAGGAGGAAGGAAGCTTTTTAAAAACATATTTAACTGAACATAAAATCTAATGAAAGCAAATACCACGGAAATCCAACAGAAGTATATATTCAGCGCAGCAATGACCAACTTCTGGTCTTTAGCAGAGATCTGTAACTGAGGGAAGCATGTGGGTGTTTGTGTCGGATCCCTGCCATTCGTTGAGTCTACAGCGAGAGCCGTGTGAGTTCAGAATTCCATTTATCCATACGTTGCAAGGGCAGAGAGGAAGTGCACTTACATGCAGTGTTAAAAAACAAAACAAAACAAAACCCCCTACGATGTGAAGACCCACATTTATGAAACCGTGAGGTTTCATAGTCGCTGAGGAGTGAATTACATAAACTAGAGAACTTTCCCCGAGTGGATCTGAGAGACACATACATTGCTGCATGGAGACTTACGTAACAACTATTTTGGTGAGAATTACCAATTGAGTACTTTGCATGATTGTGAAGGAAACATTCATAGGAAAGAACAAGTGTGACATGAAATGTAGATAAAGTAAACTTACTTTTAACCATCTGCATGTGACTTGGCAAAATGTGAGCTTCTGTAATCACCTGGTAGGAATCTAAGATCTTCCAAGTGCTTTAGTAACCTTGGGAATTCATTAAGAGCAGCAGGAGCTGTCACAAGGTAAGCGTTGAGTGGATAAGGTTGAAAGAGCAGTAGATTAAGCTTCCTTTATTTCTTTCTCTTTACATCACACGAACGTCTGTGTCCTGGCTGAATGCATTAAAAAAAAAAAAGAGGAAACTCTAAATAATGATTGATAAAATGCCAAGCAACTTCAGACCTTTGTAGACATTTACTGTCTTAAATTGTATCCTAATGACGATAAGACTTATAATACTGAAGTAATATAACTGAAAAAAAATCCCCCCAGAAAAACCCAAAATACCTTGAAATATACCAGGAAAAGTAAATGTGTGTTATCTCCTTTGGAGCAGTCATCCCGGAGTGCTGGTACTTAACCTAATATTTAATAATTCTTCAGAACCACTCTTATAGTCTCTCTGCAAGTATCTACAGTTCCGGGTACATCACTCTGAATATGTTAGAGCATGCCTTGGCCTTGGCATTCTGGCACATGCATCTTGTCTAGCACCCCCATTTTATAGGGAAACTTGATCTCGAAAGATTGAGTGATTTGTCCAAAGCCATGGAGAGCTGGACCAGTACAAAGATCTGTTTTCCAGGATAGCATTTTTGCCACAACATCCTTCTGCCTTTTTTCTTCGTGGGTGGACTTAATTTTTGGATTTTAAAAAAAAAGTGTAAGTTATTCAAAGCCAAGTCCAGTGAATAAAATGGATGATCAACTCAGTGCAATGCAGCAAACATTCATCGTACACTGACTATGCACGAGGCATCCTGGCAAGTGCTGCACAGGATACAGGAGATCCTGAGGTGTGGGTCATGGCCTTAAATTAACTGTAATTGACAGATCAAAACCATGAACCATGATTACAGTGTAATTGAGAGTAGTTTCCTTGGGTTCTTGATTCTGTATTATGTCCCTTTAATCAATAGATTTGGATTTATAAAACCAACAGAGAAAGTGCCTACTTTAGTTAAGTACTTATTTGTTGTGTCCTTCTTTGACATTCACAATGACAGGATTGGAATGAATAAAATTATTAGCTTATAAAAAGCATTAAGAGTCTTTAAAATGAAAATGGGACCTAACATTTTAGGTAAGGGTGCGATCATTATTTTCTGTAAAACTGTTAGAATTTTTAGGATATTTGTATACTGCCAAGTTGCTACGTGGATGCCTTTGGGGAAACAAAATCAACACATCCAATCTGTGGTGACAGACCTTTAATCAATGCTGTGCTATTCTGGAGCTTTTCAAATATGGTCAGCTCTTAAATCTGCTGCTTTTTAAAATCCTGAAATAAATATAATAAATACTTTGTTAATCTTTCTTGTCTATTTCAATTAATTTATATTGGGTGACATAACTAACCTAGAAACACAAAGTTATTGCCTATATCTTTTCCTATTATTTATGCAATGAAATTAATGTCTTTTTATAAGAATATCTTACTATTGACCTATCATCAAGAGTTTTGAGTTAGTTCTCTAGTAAAAATATTCACTTAGGATATTAACACTTGCTGAACACACATTAAATGTCTGGTACATTTATAAACCGTTAATTATTTCATTTATACACTTAATCCTCATAGTAACCCGATAAGGTAAGTGTTACTAACTTAGTAAGGAAACTGAGGCTCAGAGAGTCTAATAAATAAATTATCCAAGGTCATGGAATGAAAAAGTAGCTGTGTTGAGACTTAAACCCAGATCTGTGGGTTGCTACACTGTGTTCTTTTTCCTACATTATCTGTGCATGCTTCTTTGCTTGAGAATGCTTCGTAGCCCCTCCGTGTTGTAGTCAAGGTTATACACTGCAAGGTTACTGGCCTTGCGGGAGGAATGAGTTGGGAATAAATGGTTGAGAGAGTAAGAAATGATAATTAGCTTGGTGGTCTAGAAACTCTCAGATCTCGTTCTTGGCCTATCACATTTCCCTGAAAGACCTCTGAGGGGTTTATATGCACAGGAGATAATGTCTGAGAAATAAGAACTTTACTAATATCTGTGTCTTTGACCACACAGTTTTGTGCATTTCCTTGAAGGTCTAAGCTGGACCTTGTGGAGAACCTGGTAACCCCTACTTAGGCCAGACGCTGCCCAAGTCTGGTTTCCATGTAGCTTCTATGGGGGTATGGAGAGGAGGGGTGCTTATTCTTAAGTGGGACCAGGGCCTGTTCCTATTTTACTTTGCAGGGAAGAAGCAAATCCAAAGAGACAGGTGTTTGGGTTCTTTCCAAGAAAGATCAAATCCTAGAGCCCCGAGTCTTTTAATCCTCTTCGTCTGGCACACTCAAATTTTAACTTCTGTCTTTAACCTTGTGAACATTATTAGCCCAGGGACCAAAAACTGTTCTTGTTTATTGATACATCCATAGCGGATGGATTAAGGATAGTAGAAATGGAAACAGGATAGTATAGCAGAGAGTAGGGAAGCTGTTAGCTTCCCTTAGCTCTCGGGGAGCAGCGTGATTGACCTGATGGGTGTCCAACTCACGATGTGTGTGTGTGTGTGTGTGTGTGTGTGTGTGTGTGTGTGTGTGTATATATATATTTTTTTTTAGACAGAGTTTCAGTCTGTCGCCCTGTTGGCATCATAGTTCACTGCAACCTCAATCAATCCTACTACCTCAGCCTCCTGAGTAGCTGGGACTACAGACACTTGCCACTACACCTGGCTAATGTTTCTGTTTTTAGTAGAGACAAACAGGGGTCTCACTCTTGCTCAAGCTGGTCTCAAACTCCTGAGCCAAAGTGATCCTCCCACCTCGGCCTCCCAGAGTGCTAGGATTATAGGAGTGAGCCACCTTGCCTGGCCACGATACTGTCTTTATTCATCTGTGCACGGATCTTCTGAGTTAGCTAGCCTATGTCTATTTTAAGATTAGGTGAAATCATTTCAACAGAAGGATAAAAGAAATACACAAGAATCCTGTCGGACCATGTCCTTCATGTGTTTTAGTGGAAATAACTTGACAGACAGTTTGGGATTGAAAACTTGCAGAGAAGAGAGTCACTCACAAAATACCTGTATTCTCTCAATCTGTGGCTGATGGATCTAGCTAATAGATACAATAATTGTGGAATTCCAACTTTTTTCCCCCAAACTTTTCACCAAGTCTGTGCCAACCTTCTAAACACATATCAAACTTATTAGCCCATACAGGCAGTTTCTGATCTGTGTTATATAAACAGGGCTTTATATGTGTGTGGTCCTATGAAGCGAGGCCCATCTTTTCTATACATAGGAATGAAACGCCATTCATTGTCCTAGTTAGAATAGCTAAGCATGGGCAAGGAGTTTTAAAGGTGTCTTGATGAATTGAGATAATTCTATGATAAAATGCCTATTTGACCCCCAACAGGTAAATATTAATATTTTATCAACTACATATATAGTTTTTCTTATTCCTTATATTTTGTTTCCTGTTGGTATAATAGTGAAGAGTGTGTTTTATATTTTTGTTTTATAAAATCTAATTCAGTGTATAGATACTATTACTAGACTGTTCAAAAGCTATAGCCTCTTCCTGGCTAACAAAATCCCACGTTTGCTTTGGTAGGCTATGTACCAGCTCCAGGAAATGGATCATGATTGGACCAATTGTGGTAACCCTTTCTGCTTTGCCAGATACTTGCTTTTCCAGCCTTCTTTGCAGCAAGAGAAGGTCATGTGACTCAGTTCTGGCCAATGAGGCATAGAGGAATTCTTCACAGGGCTTCTTTTTCCTCCCTTGATTAAAGAAATAATATCCCTCTTATACCTGCCACCTTCTTCCTTCCTGCTTGAGACCCTGAAGTGGGGATGTGATTCTCTGAAGTGTAGCAACCACCTTGCAAACATGGGGTAACAAGCCTGGAAGAAAAGGCCATGCCCTGTGGATGGCAGAGCAGAAGATGGCTGACCTGCTCACTCGACACGGAACCACACACACCGCTCCTCCCGCAGAATAAGGTATGGTCCCTGTTAGTGAGATTGAAGATGTAGACAACAGCAGTACACTAGATACGCCATGATAGAGAAAGCCTAAGAGGCTTTGAGAATTATTATGGATAGCACGAATGAGGGACACTCATCTCAGAATTCCAAAAGATGGTGTAGGCCAGTCAGGAGTTATTCAGACTAAGTGGATTCGAAAATCCTATAAGGAAAGGAATCCAATCAGAGAGACCAGCATGTGCAGAGTCAGAGTGACACAAGAGAACGTGGCTTGACTGCTGAATTTCTGGTTTGAGGTTTAGGGAAGCTGGAGCATCAACTGCCAAGCAAGCATTGGTGAGCACCAAAACTGGGGAGGAGGGCAGCATCCTCATCCTCAAAGGACTCAGATGGCAGACTGAGGATTTTGTATTTTATTCTGATGACCAAGAGGTGCTATTTAGGGAATATTATATATTATATGACTCTCTATGATACATTATATACTACAGTCTAGAAGTTCCAGAACTTGGAGAAAAAGAGATATGTTGGAGTGAGGGAGAACATGGGGAATACAATGAATATTTAACCCTCTACAAAATGCACAGACTTCATTGACTATTTCTCACTTAGGGCCAGTGATATCCTAGGAAAAGCTCTCACTGATATCAACGGGAAGTTTTCATACATAAAGACTAGGGGATCATAGTTCTGGCTTTGAAACACGTGAAGCAGATTCTTAAGCTAGAGCATCCACACCAGCTGGGAACAGGGGCTTTTCCGAGGAATCACAACTTCCCTCTAAATCCAGGAAAGTCTCTCAGCGCGTGACAGGCATCTAACAAGGAGGCTCTTCTGGCTCCCTTTGGGTGCTGACTCTGTGTGCTCAAGGACCATTGATAAACGGGAATAATGTAACTACAGGAATGTCAACTGATAAAGTCAGCTGCTGCGTTCCTGAGCCATGGCTGATGTTTCTCCATCCACGGCCAAGGTGTGGAAAAAGAGACAAACTGGTCAAACTTAAAGATTTATCAGTTTGGGCAGGCAGCTCTTAGGGAGTGAGTCTGTGATGAGTGTGTGTGTGTGTGTGTGTGTGTGTGTGTGTGTGTGAGAGAGAGAGAGAGAGAGAGAGAGAGAGAGAGAGGGAGAGAGAGAGACAGAGAGAGAGAGAGACAGAGAGAGAGAGAGACAGAGATCTGTGCCAGAGCTGAGGCACAGATCCTGTCTGTATATGGGCACGTGCCCGGTCTCCACGCCTCCAGGAAAGATCACTTAACCGATTATTACCCCTGCATCAGATGTGGAGCCTGGCAAAAGCCTGCCTTCTAGTACTGTGGCTCTAGCAGCCTGAAAGAGTAGTGGCCATGCAGCTCGCAGTGCAACCTGGGCTCTCCAACTTCCCTGCCACTTTTCTAAAACCAAACTTCTTAGAGTTCCGTGAACACACACCTGCTTTGCACATGCTAACCACTTTTCCTGAAATGTCCTTCCTTTCTTGTCTGCTTGGCAGAATTTTATTTGTCCCTCAAGACGAGTTCAGGAGTCCTTTTCTCTGGGAAGAAGATTCTCCCTCTTCCTTGTACCACATAAAAGTGGTCACCATGCCTCCTCTAGGTTCCTTTTATCCCGTAACTTACTGGATCATTGTTTATGTTTTAAAAGTCTCTCTTGCACTAGACTGGCCATATACTCTTGAAAGTAGGGATATGTTTTATTTATGCCTCTATCCTCAGTGCCTGGCATTCGATAGTGTACTCGATATATTTCCCTAGTGAAAATTAAGGAATGAATGAATTTTGGAGAAAATAAGGGGTGATTTTGAGATTTCTTGATGAATGTTTTTGGAGTAGTTTGGGACAGCAATATAATAATTGGTAAAAATTTTCTGTTTAAAACAATAGGTTCACACTACCTCAGCCTGGTTTTTACAGTAAAAATCAATAGTAATAAGTCATGTTGATAGTAGGTACCCTTGATATGATGTGCGCAATGAATGGCACTTTGCCTCTGTGGTTGTCCTCTCAAATACTTAGGACCTCGGTTATACATTTAATCATGAGAAAACCCTCAGACAAGTCACAATCAAGGGACATTCTACCCAAAAATCTGACCAGTACTCCTTAAAACTGTCATGATCATCAAAATCAAGAAAAGTGTGAGAAACTGTCACAGCCAAGAAGTGTCTAGGGAGACATGACACCTGAATTTAATGTGGTGTCCTGGGTGGGATCCTGGAAGAGAAAAAGGACATTAGAGAAGAACCAAGGAAATCTGGATAAAGAATGGACTTCGGTTAATAGTATTGTATCAATTTTAGTTAGCTAATGTTAACAAATGTGCCGTACTAATGGCAGTTGTTGATAAGACGAGAAACTGGGTGCGGTATACAGAGACTCTCTGTACTGTCTTGACAACTTTTCTGTAAATCTAAACTATACTTTAAAAAAAAATTCAGGTATTGCCATGAGCTATTGGAGCAGAAAAAGATCAGAGAAGCTCGAATATGGAAGATTTTGAATGTAAGGATTTTGTGTAATTAACCCCGGGTTGTTTCTTCAAAGGAACATAGATTCCTACCATTGTCTTTGTAGACACGTGTGTATCTCTCTCTCTCTCCCGCCCCATCCTACATCTGGAAACTGAGTGTTCACATTTGTCTACACAAAAGTGTGTGGAAGGAGAGGCCACCGCTGACATCCAGCGACACAAACAACAAATTGAGGGCAGGAGCAAAGAGCAGAATGAAAGGTGAGGTGAGCAAAACAGACTGTTAAGGTGCTGACTCATCTCTTCTGCAACTGTAAAGGTTAGGGAGCTCAACCTAATTTAATCTACTTTTGGAAATTAACAAATAGATATAAATTTATTTTGGATAAGATCTTTTGGAATGACACAGGGTAGGAGTCATTTCCTTTGACCTGGTTGGTTCCACTGTAAAATAAGCATAATGAAATCAGCTTCATTATGCTGATTTCATTACCATGAGACATTCTTTCTTGTCTACTGCTATAACCCTAATTCATGGAACAATGCCTGGCATATGGTAGTCACTCAATAAATATTTACTCCTAAATGAATATACAACAAACCTCTATGTGACACTGTGCTGATGGCAAGGAACTCCAGGTACACTGTCCTACTTGTGCCTCTTGGGAACTCTGTCTTGAGGCTTCTCAAGGTCACAGAGGTAGTAATGGGTACAACTAGGGCTTGAATCCAGCTCTTTCCGGGTGCAAAGTTCATGCTCTTTCAGGGATGACCTAGTGTCCGGGGCCATGAGTCCCGAAGGAAACTCACTCAAGATGGCCATTTAGGCCCATGCTAAGCCTGTAAGTTTCTATTTCCTGTAAGCCTGTAAGTTTCTATTTCTCCAATATGACATGTGATGTGGAAACTCCCACCTTGGAAAGTACCGCCCCTCTACTTCCTCTCTCTGCCTTATTTAAGCCTCTGCCCTGCTGCCAATAAACGAGACTTGATCAGACCTTTTGACTTGTCTCCATTTCTTGTGTCTCCTGCCTCTCCCAATTCCCACTCCCTCTTCCAG